>JAOVVG010000044.1:13347180-13358507 GCA_028566375.1 Leptodoras nelsoni | reverse complement strand
CCACCAGGCTGGTCCAATTTAGCCATGAAACCTCCCACACTAAAATGACAGGTGTTTCAGTTTCATTGTCTAAACCCTGTACATTTAAACTAAAATGTCTGTATAACTGATAAATAAGAACAGTTAAACAACAAATGTCAGCTTTTCCATGTCTGGTGCTTGACTTGTTATCTGTCCATCTGTTATATGTGTCAAGAGCTTTTAATAGTTTAAATGTTTATTTAGAATGAAATGATTTTCCAGGAAAAATGTGCCCATATTTTATTGTATGCCCACTCTGTCATCCCAACACAACCTAAAAGTCTGGTATACACGGTATCTATTTAAAAATTTCATTCCAGCAATTAGTTGAACAGTGGTTTTTAAATGGTTGTCATAAAAACACAGGGAAATGCCATGTTTATGGGATATTCCATTCGCACATGTTTGGGAAGTAATTGAAATGGCATAGGTCTTTTAAAAGAGTAAAGTTCAGGAGACAGCTATCTAATGTTTCAGTGTGTAAGTGAAGAAGATCCTCCTTTGAACAAAATTGTAATAAATCTATCTAATGAGACATTACTACAGAATGACTTACTGAGAACCACAGACATCCTGAGTGTAAAACCGGGAGCAGGCACAAGAGGATCACTGAGAGATCCTCTGACAGAAATACTGTCTAGACCGTTTGAGTTATGTAGCGCTCCACTAAACCTGGAGTGTTGCCTTCACTTCATTCTTCGCTTTACAATAAGCTTGATCAATTTGTCTGGAGCCAGTGGAACTTTGCACTGATCCCACTACATTTTATAAGAAGACTGTGGCTAATATAAGCTGTGTTTATGTACCATTAGTTTGGCCGCAGGGTTGCACCATCAACCTCACTGTAACTGTCCCTGTGTTACAATAAGGCCCTTAGCAGCGGGAAGAAAAAGGTTTGATATGTGTTGACCAAAGAAGTGTTCACTTTTCTCCTTCAGTTTTCTCCTTGGGCAAGGAAAAGAAGCTTCACAATGTTTCATTAGATTCATTCAACTTAGCACTGAGCTTTACCATCCTCACAATTCCTTTGCATACATGCACAATTAATGCCGCTGGTGCAGAATCTTGATTCTTAGTTTATTAGTGAGTAGTTTGTTTTTTGACTGATTAAAAGTATTGCTGTGAATTTCATGGCTTTTTTCAAAACTCTGAACTTCCCTTTACATTAATGAGGATGGTACACGTATAATCTGGACTAAAGATGTTTTTACTTGACGTTTTGTTTGACTAAGCCAGTTTGGCTGAAATATAAACACCATTTTCATTCTAAAATATCCAACTCCTTTAACCACAGAGTTTATGCCCAGTTTAACATCATTCCTTACAAGCAGATTTGAGCTCTTCTGTGTGCTTTTAGGTTATGTGCAGCAGTCAGTACTGGAGTTAATGTCCCTTCTAGTTATCTTCATCTTATTTTTTTTTGCCCTCCTTTGCACCAAGAGAGAAAATAATGGTTGCCATGAAATGATTATCTATATTTGAGTGCAGATGGTTTCAATAAATTTAAATAAGTGTATTGATTGAATCCTGAAGGTGGCTCGATGTACTTGGCTTGTCATGTATTTTACAAACCTCATCAGACTGATTTTAAATCGGTTTATTTTTAAAGACATCTTGGCTTCTGATTCATAGCATGCAGAACTCTTTGTCCTGGAATAGCTTTGCAAGATCTTTAAAATTAAATAACACTTCTGACATTTGTGAAGAGATTGCATACTGGATAAGTCCCAAGCTCTCAACATCATTGAGGTAAAGCAGCTCATTCTGAGATACACACCTGCAGACCTACACAAAATATAGCTACCAGGACTGGATTTCCCTTATTAGCTCTGAAAGAAAAGTAAATTTGTCATGGCTCTGAAAGTTCAATAGGGAACTGTATAAAGTACACCACTTTTATCAGTGACAGAACCAAATATAGGATTCAAGTTTGATGCAAAGTGTAGTATTCACTAGTGGCTACATTATTTGCTGCTGCTTCACTCTTTGAGCTTTTTAACTAAGAAAAATGAATTGGTATGTGAAGGATGGGTGGTCATGATGCTCCTGATAGTATTTGATGTTGCACAATGTGTAAACATCGGATTTTTAATTTTTAAAAAAACGTATTTTCTTATTTTATTCCTACTTTTTTATTACATATTTAAGCACAAAATGCATCATGTAAGCTCCCTGGACAAAAAATGAGTCACCTTATACCTTATATGTTTAAGGTGTTAGTAACTTCAGGCTCCTGCAGATGGTGTTGCACGAGGATGATCAGGCTATAAATGCCTGTGTGGTGTGCGACAGGATTCAGAGATTGAGAAGAGGTGGTACAGTGCAGTGAATGTCTCATTCGAAGTGTGGAAAATGGATTGCAAATCCAAGCAGATGTTAATGATTGGCAAAAAAGAGTGATCGCATTTGGGCATGCCAAAAGCCATAGTGTGAAGCAAGTAGCTGGATTTACAGGTGTATTGAAGAATACCATCATAAGGGTCTATCAGCAGTGGCAAAAATCCCAGTCTACTGGAAATTCTCATCAGAATTGTGGCCCGAGAGACAGGGACCAGGACAGGCAGGACAGGGACTGCCGGCATGTTTCACGGCTTATAAACATAAACCGCTTTGCTTCTAGGCAAGAATTGCTTCTAGCAGTCAATATACAGTCCTTCAAGAATTCAAGTATTATATGCTATTAGGTATATTATAGTCACAGATGACTAATTTGCTGTCCGGTGAGCTTACTTGCAAATCTAGCTAGTAAATTAAATACTACTCTACTTGATAAGAGTATTGTTGCATCAATATACAGTATGTACATACTCTTTGGAATATTGATTTCCTATCCTTTATTTCTCTTTCATATTGCCTCTACTAAATCTACCTATGTAGACAGCTCATCATAGAAGCCCATATTTTCTACTTGAAAAATTAAAATAATTTCCATAGTCGGATGATTACGTACTTATAATTATCAGTCCGAATCTCCTAATAATGAGGGTTTCTTGAAATTATGACTCACAGAGTGTTTTGGTTGGGAGGTGCAAGACATACCTTGGATATTTAGAGCTCATGTCATATAAATCTTAGATAAGTATAGTTTAGTTTGTGAAATGTAAATTATTCACATTATTCATCATCTTATTATCCAAATACTTCATTATACAATTAAAAACTATATGACACAGAACACAACTTGCCAAAAGCTCCTGTCTGTGCAGTAACTCATACTAAATGCAAGAAGTGGTTTTTGTGGTTAGGGTATAAATCAATTTTTTCAAGGAGCAGGAGACTGACAAAGCCTCAACATGATACACAGTAAACCACAATCAGGACGTTGGTATGGGCTTGCTTTTACGCAACTCAGGCACACAAGCAACAGCATCACATGTGATGAAGTTGTTCGATATTGGGTTGAGGGCTATGTTCTGTCACCACAAGATAACATGTACCTGCATGTGGGGAAAATTAATTAGAGACACATTAAGTGCCTGGTCCCCTTCTGGAGTCTATCCGAGACAATGATGGATATAAATAAAAGAAATTGAGTTACAGAGAGTGGGAGATGAGCAGGCAAGTAATGCAATAAAGACAGATAGACTTAATAAGTCAGTCACAGTTTAAGGAATCCCTGCAAGCAGATATTGGGATGGGATATCTGAGTGATTTATTCAATAATTTGCCAGCTGTGGCAAAGCATGGACTTCATAATCATTGTCTAAGAGGTGTGAATTTATCAAAATGTCAAACAACTGGGATGGAAATAATTACGTTCTTCCAATGAGCTCTCAGACTTCAATGCACATATGTCATTGTGAAGTAGAAACATTTCAGCTATATCAAATCACAATAAACTCAGTCACACTGTTTTTGGACTAGGCAATTTTCCTCTGTTGAGGGCAGTCAGTTCCTTTTATGGCTACCTCAAGTGTTTATAGTCCAACCCTCAGGTGCCTGCTTCACATATTTCAGTGCAACTTTGTTGTGATTGGAAATCTTAAGTATGCACTGTCCACAAAAAAAACCCCATGCATCTGAAACATTCCATGCACTTAATATCCCAGACATAACACAGATTTATCAACACATTGAAAAAAAGCGCATGCTATAGAAGACCACATACCCGGGGTCCCTGGTCGCCTTGATCTCCCTATAAAAGAAATGAATAGCAAAGGGAGAATACAGTTAAGTAACATCATACATACAAATGGACAGAGCGACTAAAAGAGGAGTAAGGCATGTTTCAAAATACACTGATGAGGAAAGCTAATACCAACAGCCTCAAGAAATCATTGTGGTTGAGGAGAAAATCACTTACGATAACAGAGATTGATGTCGACAGGGGTTTGAAAGAAGGGCTGAGGTGAAGTGTGAGTTGAAATGGGAAAGTGTATATGTTCGAGGATCCTAATTTGTCTTATTGTGGTTGAAAACAGGAACAACCACTTCATTTAGGGTACTGGCTTCTTCTCTATGAGAGCTTCTAAAAGATTTATGTGTGTATCAGCCAACATGAGAGCTAGCTCCTAAGCATTGTGAGATGAAAGCTAACATTTTAGGTGTAGAGGTTAGAAGGACTGTACTGGTTCTAACATTTTCATTCATTGTTATAAATATGTTGAGCATAGTGACTGCAATTACACTAAGCAGTTTGCAAGATGTTGGTTAATAACAGTCTCATTATATAATGAAACTCAGTTTATGAGGCTTGCTTAGTGGTATACAGAAGCACAGGGACATACTGAGACTTGTCTGGGACACTTCCTTAAAATAAGAACTGAAATCTGTAATTTGTTAATTCACCTGATATAACTTTTAATCATTTGAAAATTGAAGATACTAATTGTTGCAGTTTTTCAATTGGACTGTTTGCCAATTCTTGCTGTGTATAAGACTTGAGCTGCTCGACAGTCCATGGTTACTGTTGCAGGCAGGCTGGTCAAGCCACGCTGGTGTAACTCATGCAGAATGAAGCCTGGCATTGTCCTGCTGAAACAGACACAGAGTTCCTTGGAAAAGATGTTGTCTTGATGTATTTGGTTCACAAAAATACCAATAGAAGCCTCCACATCAACAGTACGTTCACATATCTATGCAGATCACCCATGCTGTGGGGACTGATGCACGCCCATGACATCAGATATGCAGTTTTTGCACTTTTCATTGGATGGTCTTTTTCATGTTTGGAACGTAGAAACTGATATACATTTTTTCCAAAAACAAGCTGAATGGTGGATTCATCTTTCCACAGAACACATTTCCACTGTCTTTCGGTCCATCTCAGATGACTTTGGGCCCAGAGACCTTGTCTGTTTCTACGCAAAATACAGTTTCAAAATGGATTTCTTGATGCAGCGGTGGACTGAGTTACATGACAGTGATTTTCCAAAGTAAACAGTAGCATGACGGTTTCACAAACAATACTGCCTGAAGGCTTGCTTGACTCCATGAATCCTTTCATGATATTATGAACTTTATATGGTGAAAGACTTAAATTCTTTGCAATCTTGCACTGAGAAATTGTATTTGAATGACAGTTTTCTCATGAAGTTCGACACAAAGTGGTGAACCATGACCCATGCTTGCTGACCAAGACTAGGCCTGTGGTGGATGCTCCTTTTGTACTCAATCTTGATGATGTCACCTGTTACCAGTTAAACTGCTAATTGTGGAACCTCCCAGTCTTACTTGTGTAATTCATTCATTCATTTTCTTGACCGCTTATTCCTTTTCAGGGTCATGGGTGAGCCGGTGCCTAGCTGGCAGCATAGGGCGCAAGGCAGGAACAACCCTAGACAGCGCACCAATCCATTGTAGGGCACACACACACTAGGGCCACTTTAGAGACACCAAGGAAACTGGAGTACCCGGAGTAAACCCATGCGAACACGGGGAGGACATGCAGACTCCACACAGGAAGGACCCAGACCGCTCCACTCGGGGATCAAACCTGGGACCTTCTTGCTGTGAGGCGACGGTGCTACCCAACGAGCCATCGTGTCGCCCCGCTTGTATAATTTTTTATTCTCATTTTGCCCCTGAGTGTGCTGTATCCATCATTTTGTAAAATGTGTTTATATTTAACAAATACAACTGTCATCATTGAAAACACTGAAAATCTTTTCTTTGTCCTTTTATTTGTTAAATAAAGGTTCAGGTGAACAAATGACAGATTTCAGTTTTTACTGCATTTATAGAAAGTGTCCCAATTTTTCTGGAAATGGGTCTTTGTATTCCATGTACTCAAAATCCACTAGACGTCGATTTCAAGTGAATGGACTTTTCACAACTGATAGTCTTGCATACAACCTAAACAGAGCTCTGCATTTCCTTAACCACTTCAGTAGCCTCACTAACTTAACTTTGGTGGCATACATTTTGTTTGTGTGAGGTACTGTATGCACTTTATGATAAAGTGATTTATTCATTTGTAATTTTATCATGATCGGTGCTCTTATTCCTTCTTGGCTTGTCAGTCTAGAAGTAGCTTCTAACAAACTGCATCTTTCCTGATCAGCAAAAGAAAGTAGTTTTTTTAATTAAATGTAATTTAGAAGGTGTATGCTTTAAGGGTTATTTCCCAATTAAACATTTTAAGTTTTCATGGGAAAATCTTGAGGGCCGTTTTAGTTGTAACTTAACTTACAGCAATTGCTGTAACATGTAATAACATCATGGATGGATCATGGATCATGGATCATGCATTTTCCACAACATTAAATGTAACTATAAATGATTCAGATGCACACAGCATTGTTCATTAAACAATGAAACAAAATGGTGTTCTGGGAAGTGGAGTTTGTAGCAGATTGCAGTGTTTTCATGACATCTAGAGTCCATTTGGACTCCCAGCTATGGCATCACCAGGTTTCCAAATCATAATGTCATGTTCAAACAGTGTTAGTACAGTCAGTTAAATTTCTGCTCTATGTAAACGTGATCAATTACACCAATTTAAAACACTTCACCTGGTGTATCTAGCTACAAATCTAGTGAAAAACGTTGCAGCATATAATACAATATAATAGTGCCATCCATGCTGCAGGATTTCAAAACATTATACAGTCTAACCATGCACTGTATGAGGTTGCTCTATGAAACTGAATCTCATGTAGGAAACCGCCATTACTAATTCTTAATTGGTACATAGGGTAGTGTACCCGCTTTATCATATGCAGTGTGACTAAATGAAAGGAACTGTAATTTATCATATGCACATGACTTACAAAATGACTGTATGTGGCACTCCATGCTACGCAACGTTACTGAGACGGAAGAGCCACACGAAGCGGTTTGCTTTGGATTTGAGGAGTTTGTGGTCAACAGATTTCAACAAACACTAAATGCCAGTGACTGAGCTGAGACAAAGGTTGATTTTTTTTCTTCTTCAAAATTTAGCGTTAATCCATTATCCGCTTCTTGGAGACAATTCCTTAAACCCAAATTTTCCTAGTTTGCTGCAAGTCTGAATTCTAAGGTTTGTTTATGAATCTTCTCATGGTGCTTCTCAAGGGATTCTATGGGTTTCAACAAAAGAGTCATGATGGAAAGAAAGTTAAACATTGCCATTTTTCTTTGTCATCTCTGCCTCAGCAATAAATAACCTTATTAAAGGATTTGTAGTTCCATATCAACTAAGGACGCAAGAATATTAGCAGCAGATCAGAGTGTGAGCTGAGGAAACCTCACATATCTGCAGGATTTTATTCTTTCCACATTTTAGCTTTGCTGGTACACATCAATCACATGGTCCATAGAGTAAAGAGTGTGGTAATATCTCAGGCTTGACACTATTTTCCTAATGTTTTTTCTAGTGTTTTATAGTGGCATGGTTGGTGAATTGCTTAGTGAAATGTTAACATTATTTTAGCCAGGGCCTTGTGTAAATGCTGTGTAATAGTAACCACCAAATTGGCTTCAGTGTGTGTCTTAGCATAGATTCGATAAGTCTCTGGAACTGAATTGGAGCGATGAACGCTGTTCCTCCTAAACATTTTCAATCAGGTGGTGTTTGATGCTCTGTCTAAGACATGGATCCAAAATCTCTCATTTTCAACTGGGTTGATCTCTGATGAGTAAGAAGGCCATAGCATGTGATTTACATCACTCTTTATTTTCATCAAGCCATTGTGTGATGTGTGCGGAGTCATCCTGGAAGAGAGCATGCTCATCAGGATAGAAATGTTTCATTATAGGATAAAAGTGATCAGTCAGGAGAATGTTGCATTGATTTGCAGTGATGCTTCATTCTAAGGGGACAAGTAGAGGCATGACAACATAATAAATAAACACCCCCCAAACCATAACAGTCACCGCTTTTACCTTTAATTTGTCAGCCATCTGTATTTCTGAATGCTAGAGAGTGTGTAAAACGAGCTAGGTATAGCATATTGGCTAATCAGAAACAAGGTGAAGGCATAATACAGGCATAAAATCTGATAAATACAGGAGTGACAACTGCTATAAGAAGAATGCTTACCTTCTCACCTTTCGGACCTGGTGGACCCTGTTCGGGATTGAAAAAAAATGTTAGGGTATGAAAATTCAACAGCTTTGCAAACCATTCAGTTACAAACGTGGGTCATAATCAGCGTTGCACTTATTCAGTTGTAACCTGTGATGCAGTGGGTAGCATTGCTGCCTCACAGCTCCAGGCCTCCCGGTTGGTTTCTTTCTATATGGAGTTCTACATCCCATCTGGGTGCTTTGTTTGCCTTATACCACCACCCTGACCAGAATAAAGTGATCCCTGCTGAAGTGTTGGCCCCTTTTTTATACTTTTATACTAACAATACAATACATATACTACATACTGTATACTAATATAGTGATTGTATTGTATATTCTTAACATTGTCAATGCCACAGTCATGTGTCATTCAGGATAAAAACAGTTCTGGGCACATCTTAACCTGCTTTTCTCTGAGCCTCATCTGTTATATTAAACTATTATGTTTATTCGCACTCACTAATTGCAGGCTTCCTGCACCAGTTACCAGCTCCCAATAAATATGTCCTCATATAATTTTGTATCTGATCAATTTTGACAGCCCTTGAATAAGCCTTGACACCTGGAATATACATGAACTGGATTTAATTTACTCATCCGAAGTGTCTGTGCTGTTCTGCACAGTGAATGACTTCACTGGTGTGCATTTTGGTGCTGAAGTAAAAATGATACAAATGATATGAAAAAAAAGAGATCTTTTTCCTGATTTAGTTGTGAGAATGGCTGTGAGGAGGAAGCCTCTAAAGCACAAACACATGTGGCTGTGTGCTGTTGTGTTCAGACTAAAAGGCATGACGCAGAGGAAGCGATGGCGCAGCCAGACACCTGCTATCCTCAGCTGTAGCTTTCCTTCCTCTAGGGTTTCTTTGGCTTAGCTGATGTGTGTGACGGCAGCCCGAACCACGAACACCTTACAAAGTTTTTTAATAAAAGGGTAGGAAATTGTCCTTTGCTAATTTAATGAGATCAATATCCATATTGAATGCTATTATTCTGTTATAATGACTCATGCCTGCACCGTGGCATGCACCCAAAAAGCCTCTGAATTGTGTCTTTTTTGATTGCAAGGGCAATCTTTTTTGGCATTTGATATTTTCTTCTTACAACACAGTGTGTTACCATTACCCAAGTTGCTTCACCCTGCGTCTGACATTTCATAGACTGAGAGTTCAAGCTAATGCTATGTCTGGAGCTGTTCCTTTCCTCCTGAACACTAAGCAGGTCTCCCAGTGTGAGCGAGAGAAGGTGAGAAGGAGAAGCACAGACATGATGTTAACCTCTATCTGGGCTATTTCAGACCTTGTCAAGTTCATGAGCACAGATGTCCGTCAGAGATAGGAGGAGGCATTCACATTAAATCCATTACCCTTCAGTGTTAAACAAACAAGTAACAGCTGCCATGTCTACAGAGGAAAAGCTATGTGATTGTTCTCTTCTAAATTACATATTGATCTAATTGTGGGTTTCTTTACAGCGCGAAGCACAAAAACCTGATTGCTGAAAGCAAAACAAATGTCTTTTTGTACACAGTATTTGTAAAACAGTAAAGGAAAGCCTTGATTTTTTATCTGCTGTATTAAATGTGTTAAATGTAATTAGCTCATTGTCCACAAAGCACAAAATTCAATAAGCATACCTAATGAATAAAAATAAAAATGAATGCACTTCATATGAATTTAGAATGTAGAGAATGTGACTTGGATCTTTAAAAGAAAAAAGAAATCTATTTGAAAACTAAAAGTCTTTCTTCCACCCCACCAGAAGGTTGTGCTATTTAGTGATGTTTGCAGTTGAATACATTTTTGACAAACTTTTTATTTTCTGCAAAATAATACGCAAAATGAGGCAAGTCTCTTAAATAAAACATCTTGATTAGCTGACTAACATGCATAGACACAATACATATACTGTGTATCTGCCAGAAGAATTTCCCTAAAGAGTAGCACAGAACATAAAAACCAAATGATCCATACTTTCTATGATCATTATGGCTCGTTAACAGTTTAAGCAGTTGCAGCTTTAATATAAAGATGAGTTCGATGAACTGCATTGTGTAGTTCGGGAAGAAAAGGCACTACTTGGCCTCTGTGAATGGACTGCACAACCAGAGCCAAAACCACAAAGAACTGAGAAACCCTCCCCGCAGCACATCTGATGAAGTAGATAGGCTGAGTATTAATACAAATACTCTTATGCCTGATCACTTTAGTCTAAGATTTGGTATGCAGTCTTATCAAAACTGCATAATGGCTGGCTCAGTTTGGCTTGGCTCAGAAATTGTTTGAAGCAGACAATAGACTGAGAGATCATCAGATCATCAAATAGCACTGACATACTCACATACTCACTCTCTCTCTCTCTCTCTCTCTCTCTCTCTCTCACACACACACACACACACACACAGCTCAATCCACCACAAAAGGGATTCAAATAAACCAAGCAATTTTTGTGGCCTTTTTTCATTACATTCAATCTCAAACTGAATTGAATAATACAACAGTGATATCAGTGAAGCCACTACCTTGTATTTGGTTACATAAAATATTTTAATGGATGTACAGTTGGAAAAAAAGTTGTCCTTTGGCACCATGAAAAAAAAACAACAAAAAAAACAACTGTGTACTGTGTATACAGTGGGTTGATATGATAGTGGTACCCCCAATTATGATGGGGTAATTCGCACTCTGATTCCACCCTTCGTTACCACCTCACCGCAAAACATATTGGGGCTAGCGCGCAGGTCAGTAATGATAACTTAATAAAAAAATTAAAAAATAAACAAGATGTTGAAGTTTACGCTTATGTTCATTGAT
>JAOVVG010000044.1:13315682-13343441 GCA_028566375.1 Leptodoras nelsoni | reverse complement strand
CCGGCTGGGCACCGGCTCCCCCGTGACCCCGTAACTGGGAATAAGCGGTACAGAAAATGACTGACTGACTGACTTTTGTCCAGCTATTAACTGTAGCAGTTTGCAAAAAATATCGACACCGTTCCAACTCTAAGGAGTTAAGGGATTATAAGGATAAGGGATCCCCACACTCATTCACCCTCCACACTAGTTTTTCTCACCATTTTTTCCCATACACTCCCAGTCTTTTGCCTTTCATTTTCTAATTTTCTGTCACCAGTACTTGTGCTTGAATAACAGTTGGTATACACACTATGACCAGTCTGATCAACTGTATTGACACTCCCAGCTACTGTATGCTCACACACACACTCCTGGGTTTGATCAAAAGTATTGGCACCCCCAAACTAGACGCTAACACACACACACACACACACACACACACACATACACACACACACACACACTTCAATCACTTGTCAGTGCAAATGTATTGGTGCCCCCAATTACATGTAAATATAATACACACACACAATCTTGAATCTTAGCCAAAGTATTGGCACCCCCAAACTATGGACTTACACAGACATAAACACACTAATGCGAATGGTGCTGATGCTAAAGTCACTGCTTCGCTGCAATCACACTCGCATTTTCTTCAGGAAATGCACCGCTCTAGTTATAAATGTACTTCATTTTGTAGATTCTCTGTTGAGAATAAACTCATTGTACTGTGTGCCATAGCTACATACACGCCCTTAGCTCTAATCTTGTAGCTTTTTAGTGCACCTATTAAAAGAAAACATATCTAAACTATATTTACTTGTTCCCTTTTCCCTTTTCTTCAAACTATCATTACAGATAGCTATCAAACTATCATTACAAACCTCAACAGAATTTACAAGAATAATGGCATAAATCACTTACAACATTTTCCATATACACTACTTCAGCAAATATTTAATAAAATGTTTATCTTTTTGTGAAAACACTGCCTAAATACTTGAGGTGGTTTATCTTACCCTAGGCTCATCTTACTTTCTTTTATATTCAAGTGAACAAGTCACCTCTGGCCCTGTAATCACAGGCAAAAACATTAAACCTGTTATTATCTCTAATAAATGAGGGATCTTTTTACCGATGAGATCTTTTGTTTGTTTACCACGTCCTTCAGTGAGTTCATATTTCCCCCCCAACTGTACAGCAATGTTTTTCACATTATATGAAAAATGATGACAGTTTGACAGTTTGTGTTCAGCAGTGCCAGCACACCACTGGACAGCTTCCACCAGTTTCACTGTTGTTCACATGAACAAAAGTGTTCTAATAGTTCACTACAATTTAACTCAGTGGCTAAGAATAAGTACATGAAATCCAAAAAAGGTGGAAAATGCATTAAAAACTGAAATCTGTAATTTGTTAATTCACTTGAACCTTTATTTAATACACAAAATGACAAAGAAAAGATTTTTGGTGTTTTCAATGATGAAGATAATTCAAATTTAGAAAGTTATGCCTGCAACACACTCAAAAAAGTTGGGACAGAAGAATGTTTACTACTGGGTCATATCACATTTCTTTAAATTAATTATACTTTTTGATCATTTGGGAATTGAAGTGACTAATTGTTCAGAAATACCAGTATAAGCCTCCGCCTTAATGGTAACTTCACATATCTGCAGATCACCCATGCTGTGGGCATTGATGCTCCCCAATGCCATCGCAGATGCTGGTTTTTGCACTTTTTGTTGCTAACATTCTGGATGGTCTTTTTAATCTTTGGCACATAGAATCCAACGTCAGTTTTTTCCAAAAACAAGCTGAAACATGGACTCATCCGACAACAGAACACGTTTCCACTGTCTTTCAGTCCATCTCAGATGATTTTAGGCCTAGAGAACTTGCCAGTGTTTCTGCGCAAAATTAATATGTGGCTTCCTCTTTGCATAATACAGTTTCAAGTTTCATTTCTTGATGCAGAGGTGGACTGTGTTAAGTGCCAATGATTTTCCAAAGTACTGCTGAGCCCATGTGGCTATGTCCAATACAGTAGCATAAAGGTTTCTGCAACAATACTGCCTGAGGGCCTGATGGTCACACACATTCAGCAGCGGTTTCCACCCTTGGCCTTTATGCACCGAGATTTCCCCTGACTGCATGAATCTTTTCATGATATTATGAACTGTAGATGGTGAAAGACCTAAATTCTTTGCAGTCTTGTGCTGAGAAACATTGTATTTGTTAAAATTTGAACTGACTTATGATGTTTGGCACAAAGTGCTGAAATAAAACCCATCCTTGCTTGCAAAGACTAAGCCTTTGGTGGATGCTCCATTTATATTCAGTCTTGATGACCTCACCTGTTACCAGTTAAACTGCTAATTGTGGAACAGATTTACTTGTATTACTTGTCTTATTTTGCCACTGTCCCAACTTTTTTGAGTGTGTTGCAGGCATAAATTTCTAAATTTGTTTATATTTAACAAATACAATTCATCATTGAACACTGAAAATCTATTCTTTGTCATTTTCTCTGTTAAATAAAGCTTCAAGTAAATTAACAAATTACAGATTCCTTTTTTCTTGCATTTTTATAAAGTGTACCATTTTTTCTGGAAAATGGGTTTGCATAAAACCTGTAGCTAGAGCAGATAACGCTTGCAATGTGTTCGCCCTATCATCCGGAGATTGCTAGTTCGAATCCAGGTGATGCTATAGCTGCCCGTAGCCGGAGAGGTCAGAGAGCAAGGTTGGCCGTGCTCTGGGTGGGAGGGGCAGCATACGGTGTCCACCCATGTCAGAGGGACACTGTCCAATCATGGACAATCAGTCTGTAAGCTCATGCATACAAGCAGCAGTTCGAAAAGAAGCAGCGGCTTGTATCACGTGTTTCAGAGGAAGTACGCAATGGCTTCACCCTCCCTGAATGGCAGTTCATCGTGTGACATGGGTGGGAATTGGAGACGACTAAATTAGGGAGAAAAAATAAAAAAAAAGAAACTGGCTCCATTTTATGGTCATTTCCAATTTTTAGATAGAGTTAAGTCTTTATGTATTCATTCACAATTCACTCATTTATTCATTAGCTGAATTTTGGTTTATTGTGCTACTGCAACAACTGTCAAATGTCAGTGACATATCTCCTTAAAAACATTGCTAGAACTGTGTGAAGAAATCAGAAGCATGTGCTCGGCACAAAAATAAGAAAAGCCTTTTTGTTTTGAGAGGCACAGGAACAATGTGTGCATCCCCTTGGCCTTATGACAGACCCAGAGTGAAACATTTGCAGTACATCTAGCATGCTTCATTAAAAACCCACACCTGCTTCAAAGAAAGACCTACACACAGACTATACAGTATTTAATGGTGTGGTAGCTGTTCCCCACACACATTAAAACTGTGAATGGAATAAATCCAGAGTGGCAATTGTTGTAAAACATGGCCATAAAAAGAGTCATTTTGACTGCCCTGTACTTACAGGGGAGTGCTTGACTATGAGGAATGGCAGCCTGCTTTATGTAAATCGGCAGACACAAAGGCTGCTATTGATCTGCTAAATTGCTTTCCAAATTTCACTCATCCATACCTGTTATTGCTATTAGTCTCTTGAGCCAATGGATTTACTACTTCAGGATTTATTCAATGCTGCTCAAATGTCTCTGTAGATAAAACTGTTTGCACACAAAACAGTTGTGATTATATGAACCCACTAACCTGTAATGAGTAAATTTGGTGAACCAAATTACATAACAAATCAGTGACAGCTTTGGGACGATCAGGTAAACAAACCAATACATCAGGATGATAACAAGGGAGCAAGTGGAGGTAGTTGCCACTGCATTCTCAAGCCCTTCCTGAAGAGACTTTAATGCTTTAGTGGGGAGCTCACTAAATGAACACCAAACCACAAGCTCAAAGACAGAGCTAAGGCAAGACGACTAATGGCATACCTCATGTCTGTATGTTAGGTCTGAATCAGATCCCTTGAGCGAGGGGCCTTGTGGAATGAGTGGGAAATCTAATGGAGGACAGGCATGTAAGCAATCAGAGCAGAGTGGGCAAGAAAAGATTACCACAAAATGGCTGGTGCTTGTCTGGGGAATCACAGTGTTGGAGGCTAGTCTGGAATAGAAAAAATACTGGAAAACCAACTTTGGGGAAAGGCATCTGGTTCCCATAATCGCATTGTATCACAATTGGTCTGGCCCAAAGTGGCTTTAATGATGGCTACATATGTACACATGTGTCCATGGTATTGCATCGTATGGCTGAACAAGTTGAGCTGAAAGAGTCATGCAGCAAAGAACCACAAAGGTTCAATGTGCTGCCAGGCAAGTTAATTAGCAGCTCACCTTGCAGTGCGTCTAAGGCAGCCTAGGAGCACGAGTAAAGCTATTTATTTTCCACTAATTGAAGTGTGCCACTATTTAGCACAACTCTATACTCCCATACTTCATAATCCCAGGTCGAACTTAACCTTTGTGCTGGAATATGAGGCTTTATAGTTAGGAGTTTATATCCCAGCTTGCTCACTCTACACTAGATATGCAAAGTATTTATTAGAGACTGCAAGCAATATAATATTTTGCTCAACAAATTAGGACTCACCTCAAAAGCTGGTTTACATATTGCGGTTTCTAATAAAAGCCACACTTGATAGTGATCTCATGCACTAATGCAAGATTGCAACATTGCCAAATGTGTGTGTATGTATATATATGAAATACATTACGTGAGTCCCATGAGTGCTCATGTGTTATTACTGTTTGTGTTTTATATTCTAATGACATATAGTGTTACTAAAGACAAACCTTTGACTTCAATTGCACTAGATGGTTATCCTTCTTTATGGACCTTGGACTTTGCAAAACTTTACTGTATGATTCATGATTGAGACCAGCTTATAGCATAGAATACAGAGTAACTGGTGCCAACTATGTGATGTTTTATCACTTTTTTCATGCAAAAAGAGAACTGCTGCTCTTCTCAAAAGGTCTACAGTTGATTTTGCATAAGCATTAGTTGCTGTCTTTCAATAGAGAGACAAAAATGAATGCCAACAGTCTTTAATGGCATGAAAATGAGAACAAATTCTTTTTAAATCCAATTGTTTTGGTACACTGTTCGGGGGCAAACGTACTTATGAGCTTAACAATTGTAAACAACTTGGGAAAGCACAGACGACCACGAGGGAATAAAGAATGCTTTCAATCACGAACAAAAACAGAACACAAGACAAATAACGGTTTGCTAAGAGAACATAAAAAGGCTATAGGCGTCTCGGACAAAGTCTTATGGACCGATGGAATGAAGAAGTGTGTAGGAAAAAAGGAACTACGCATGATCCAAAGCATAACACTTCATCTGTGAACCATGGTGACATGGGTATGTACAGCTGCCAGGGGAACTGCTCACTTGTCTTTACTGATGATGTGACTGCTGACAGCAGCAGCAGAAAAAATCTGAAGTATACAGAAGCATCTCACATGCAGCCAGATACTTCCAACGTGAATGAGTGGTGCATCACCGTACGGCAGGACAATGACGCAAAGCATTCTTCTAAACAACAATAGTCAACTGTCAGTGACTAAAGTGTAATGTCATCATGAAATAGCTCTAGGCAGAAATTCTCCAAAACAAGAAGCAGCTGAAAATAGCTGCATTACAGTCACTGAAATAGCGATAATACTCATTTTCTGGATTGCAAGATTATAGCCGAGTAGAAAGTAAAATATTTATTGGCAATTTTGTCTAATTACATGAATTTCAGTGCTGTGATTTATATATGGATTATTCAGTATAGAAGTAAAGACCTCCATATTAACAATCTGCATTAAGATTCATCTGTATTAAGCTTTATATGAAAGTTTCCTTTTCTAAATACTGTACTGTAATACAATGCCAACATTCCCAGACTGTCTAGTTACAGCACTTTAATCATCCCGTACTTAGCTCAAGTCCTGTACAAAAAGTGTCACAGAATTAAATTCCCTTATTAATCTTTATATACCTTTAAGGCACGAATTTGCTTTCGTTTTTAGTCATGTACTCTTTTTAAAGCCACCCGAGACTCTGCTTGGCTTCTTTTGCATTTAAATTTACTTCATTTGGCAGCAACCCTTATAACCCCTAAGTGACTTAGATAAGGGCTTTTTTGGTCTCCATCAAAAACATCCTCATGCTAGTACAAACTGGTCAGGGTCTAATACCATTAAGCCCAAACCCTGTTAGAGAGGAGTTGGTATAGCAGAAAATAATAACAGTACAGGTTTTTTATGTTTTCTTTCATTTATGTATGCCATTAATGAAAAGGTTGAATGAAACAAAGAAAAAGAAAACTGAAGCTTCATCTGAAGCTATATGGAGTGTAAGGGAAAGTTCATTCCACCACCTGGGTGTCAGTAGAGAGAGAAGAATCTTGATGCATGTCTTCCTTGTATTTTGAGGAATGAAGGATCAAGTCTAGCTATTCTAGAGGCTTGAAGGAGATGTAGTGAGGAGAAGGGGGTTGATAAATGCCTTCAGGTGTTAGTTAGAGTGTCCGTTTTTGACTTTATAGACAAGTATTACTGTTTTAAAATCGGGTGTGGGCAGCTACAGGAAGCTAGAGGAGGAAAGGCAGCAATGCTTCAAAGAATTTATCTTATTTGAAGCAATACTGAAGAGCTTTATAAAAGAGGTACTGCTATCTTCGGTGTTGGTGGTAGTGATTATTCCACGGATTCATTCTAGATTTTAGAGCATTTTTTTCCATTACGACTATGAATTTTCTCATATAAATAGGTTCATTTAATATTCGAAACTGTAATACTCCACGCACACCAATATTTGATCAATAGCCACTAGTGTTTACAACTTCTCTGTTAGGACTTAATGAAAAAGCACTCTTGTTGCCACTGAGCTTGCTAAGAACAAGCTTAGAAAATATACACATCTCACAATTTTACAGCAGTATTGCTGTTGCTTGAAAGCTTCTGTTGTCACAGTACAAATATCCTGTAATAGATTGTACTTCTCTGGTTTCACTTGGCCTCCTGAAAAAACCAGATTGAATCTGGCCTGATTTGCCTGTCAACGAATCAGCCTGAAATGCCTGTCAACACTGAAACCTGTTCTATACTTTTCGCACAATATGATCAGGCTTCAAAACAGCCCCATATGATGTCCTGATTTGTGGGAGCTCTGGGACAGCAGAAATGTCACTTCTTGTCCTCCTTGTGTTGGGTTTTGCTCATTTTTGGTTTCCTGTACACGCTTGGTGAAGTCCCAGATGTATATGTAATACAACATAACATTTACCAATACATATTCGCTTCTACCCAGCTGCTGCTGTGACATGGCTGGCATTGGCGCTCACTACGTTTAAGGTTTAGCAATTTACACCCACAATTGTATGATGCTGACAGTTTCAACAGACGACCTAGCTTCATGCTGATAGACACCATCTGGTATTCCTATCCTTCATGCTCTTCTTGGAATATACAGGCACATACCCTTTCGCAAACAAATTTAAGTAAACCAAACCTCAAAATCCTGTTTTTCCCCCTGGAGTCTCTTTTTTCCCCCTTTTGTGTTGCTGACAGAAAGCAAATGTAAAATTCCTTTGCTTAGCATAAATCAGTAATGTAGTAATTCCATATGCAGGAATATGCATCCATGCAGGTGATTCATCTTTGAATCCAGGCATGCCACCTCTAGCTGGTCATCTTTGAGAAGGTGGTCTTATACCTTCATTGCTAGGCAACACACAAGCCAATCAGAATTTTGCTTTCTTGGCATTTGGTAGATTTGTTCCTCGCAGATCAAAGCTTCTGTGGGCATTTAAATTTAATTACACATTCACGTTTACCAAACTACAGCGTATGTTTTCACAGGGTACTGTACATGTACTTCATATCCATTATCCACACAGGACTAATATTACAGGCATAAAGTCTCATTTCTGCCCTGACTTGTTAAAATGCCATGATAATTAGCAGCATGTTAGTGTTTGGACTCTCCTAAATCTCCTGTCAGCAGAGGTGAGGTATAAAGCTGATCAAAGTCAAACTGGAAGATGTTTTATTAACAGGTGCACTACATTATGGATGAGGCCAAGGGCTGAGCTCCTGGGTGTCTCCAAGATTTTTCTAATCCTGTGCAGGCCTACTGCATAATTCATTTACCACGACACACTGTTCCCTCAAAATTTATTTTATTTTTTTAGGGATGGATGATAAAAAAATTCAATTTCAAGTCAACAGTGTGTGTGGACACTTACAGACAGACCGAAAGAAGAAACTTACGGTCTACTAAAAAATATATAGTTTGTATACAACAGATCCATGCACTCACATTGGAGAAACAAGGCGTGAAATTTCAAATGCTATCTGCATAATGTGTGATTCCTTAAAGAGGATAATGTTTTACAGGTTACAGCTTATTAAGATAATGCCTCAGTGATTTGCATCCTGAAAAGAATCTGTTACTTGTGGTTTAGCCTGAGAAACAGAGATTCTCAGATAATATGCATGGTGACCTTATGTAGGCTTTATTGTGTTCATGATAATGGCTAACAGCTCAAGACAACATGGTAAATAAAATATAGAGTCTAGCCATCCTCACATGGATATGGGCCTAATTGTTTATTATAATTTATAAACTGTTACAGTAACATCCTTGTCTCATTTGTCAAAGGAAACAAACTTCAAATGACTGATTCAATTTCATCCTTTGGTTATTGTTTCTGTAATTACAACCCGCTACAGAAAATAACTGCACACAGTTAATGGTGTATTTCTTCATGTGGTCTAAATGTATCTGCATGAATTGCTAAACTGACACTTTCACATTCAGTTGTGACTGTTGCATTGGCAGTCTTTTCCACTGACCAATTAATCTCTTTAAATAAGTCAACAAAACTGTACTAAAGTACAGTACTGTCTGAGTTTACTATTTTTAATTTTTTAATTTGTCTGGGGAAAACCAGTGGCTAACTGCTAAGTGCTTTTCCAATCTTTTTAAAGGCAGCTCAGACAATTGTCATTCTCAAAATTCCTAAATAATAAAAGTTGCCATTTTTGAATTGCAATCTCTCCAAAACATTATCTGGAGGAGTGAAATGGAACACACATAAAGAAAAAAATAATTGCTTTTCCATCTCAGTTGTCTTCTTTGTTCTTTTTATACTGTCTATTGAATGGAGAGTTTTGAAATGATCTGCGAGTTACAGAGGCCATTTCAAATCACAGACATCCCAACTGTTCTTCGGATTATTTCAGATAATTGTCGTATATGAATTAACTTCACAAGAGCAAATCATGTCATTTTCTCACACATTTAATAACTATAGGGTCTTCTCTTAAATTGTCTTAAATGACATCTGTCACTTGTGATTGAAGACAGAATGTTAGATAGAACCATATAGTGCTTTTAGTCATGAAATGGATACTGAAAAAGATTCTCTGTTGGTTTATATGGGAAAAGAGGTTTTCACTGAACCTGTAGTTCCTCTAAAACATAGTCACATTTTCTAGTGATTTTCAGTTTTAGCATGGATTGATACACAGCACTCTACAGAGTGATTGATGGCTGAATGAAATCACCTTTACCACCTGACTTCATCTTACCTCCAACCTGACATGTTCCTTGTAGGAGTCAGTAAATGCAAAAAGAATTCATTTCTTTCTTTTTTTCTTTTTTTTCAGTTTTGTGGACCTGCACTGTTACACCCATTCAAATGCATACAACCTCTGTGAAATATTTTAGCCAAACCTATATAGTCTGCTTTGACCTGGATAATGTACCACCCTATTTTAACTGTCAGAGCTGCTCATGGTTAAATATGGCTTTAGGTTGAGCATACTGATTGCAGATATGTTTGATGTGTGCATCAGAATGTTTCTCTAATCGCTCTGTACTTCAGTCTCTTTTTTAGAACCGGTCCTAGCGAACTCTCACTGTTCAGTAAACTTTGGGCCAACTCATTTCTACATTACAGAAAACCACTGCAGTTGGATTTGCTTCCCCAGATTTATTCCTTGGTTTTGTTTATAAACTCTAGGCTTAGACTACTGGATGTAGGGGGAATGAGGAATGAGCTTTTTCTGATGACATGACTGCATGTTGTGTATGAACACACAAATATATTCTAAAAGTCACAATTTTTCATGATTTGTTGATAAAGAATTATGCTACTTTCAATCCCAAGTCATCAGAGATTTTACCTTCAAAGACGTACAATCATTCATGCTAATCAAATTCAGCTCTTTGCCTTGGTACTTACAGGAGGTCCTAGGAAGAGAAAAGAAAGAAAAATCATAATTTGGACAAATTAGCAGAGAGAGAGATCAGTTATACTTTCAAGAAATGTCATTCACAGTTATGTCTCAGATGGTTCCTGGCATTGTTTCAACTCCACATTGGTCTAAAATAACGGTTATAAATATATTACCCTGATGGGAAAGAGATGCTTCCGGCTACTTTGTATCAACTTACGAGTATCACTGCATCTCGTTTCATCATGAATGTGTTTTATTAATACTTACTTCCTGTAAAGTTAGCACATGGGCAGAATGTCCACATTTTCTAACTCTTGTATGCGATAGGATTTAGAATCAGATACAAATTTACCCAGAAGATATGTTCTGTTACAAGACTCTCGCTCTACCAGTTCCTTCCCAGTCACATCTATTTGCCCAGTTTGTCCACCCATTTATGACTACCACTTCCTTCCCAGTCACATCTATTTGCCCAGTTTGTCCACCCATTTATGAAGGAGTTGTCAGACTCCCCACATTCCCTTTTCCAGTACTGCAGATTTGGTGTGTAATGTGTAGCCATTCATTTCACAAGGAATTCTTTTTGCAATTATAATAACTAGATAATAACTTGTATATATGCATTTTATTTAATGCTTTTCTAAAGTCTCTCCTTGAGGCCAATAATTGAGTAATGACACATTTTTTCAGCTCTAAAATGGTGTACAACTTTATAGTTATAACTGATGAATCATGATGGTAGGAGCAGCTATTAAATTCTTTAGCACTCCATGTCTGGAAAACACTTGTCTTTTCTTTCCTAAGCACTAAAACTTTTTTGCAAACGTACAACTTCATAAGAATACTAAAAAATATGTTCACCAGTTAGTTCCAGAACCATTAACAAGTTGTTTACTTATATACGACATACTGTGTATTCATGGACAAAGTATATAGAATAAAATTTAAATGTACAACATTTGTACAAAATATACAATGAATGTTCAGTTAGATTATAAATCCCAGTGCACATTTAAAGACATGTTGAGTTAACAAATTTAAGTATAATGGGTGCTGTGTTTATATACACTATAAGTGTCAGTTCATTTACACAGAGGAAACACGGCTATCCCTTCTTTGCAAGCTTAGACTAAAAAAACCTAAGACTAAAGATAAATAACCCAGCTCCAAGTACTGGAACCCTTTGAACGTTTGACCATGTCTACTTTCATGAATAATGGCGCCTTGGCAAGGTGGCAAGGTAATCACTCTGCATGATCATAAGAAAGGGCAAGTAATTATAAACCGCAGATATGACAGGAAGGTCTGGAACAGCCTTGGGTACTGGCAGCTGCAGAGTTCATGTTTGGATAATGCTGTTAATTTTTATCAACCATCGTTTAGATACATTTATGTATTATGTTTACTTTGATAGTGGTTCATTACTGTTTAATGCATTATAGTTAGGATGGTATAATTTTTTAATGATGACAGCCCCCTGTGGACCTGAGAGAAATCTGTTTGAGTTGGTTACCCTCACCATGCTTAGACGCAGCAGCCTTGTCATAAAGCTGCCTCATTGTATCTCTGTGTGTAGACAGAAAGAACTAAACTGGATTTGAAATATTTCCCAAAGAAATTGTTGGTGTATATCCAAGTGGTACTTTCACCTATAGTTACCTATATACTGTATATACATAAATAGTATACTGTATGTAGAGATATTTTTCGACAATTTGCTTGTATTTATTTATTTTTATAGATTTAGCAGATGTTTTTTTCTCCATTGAGCATTATTGTTTTGTTAAGCAGTTTATTTTATTTGGATAGTAAGCTGCTGGAATGAAACCTTTTAATAGATTTTTTCCTGTGGACATTTGGTCAATGCAAGGACTCTGAGTCCTACTCAGAGGAAATGAATAGGCGCCTATGTGCATGTAAGTGCATTCAAGCACTGACCATCCTTTTTGCACAGGCATAGATAACCACCATGCTCTCACTCAACAGCTACATCCCTCAAACATTAACCCCACCTATAACCGCTCCAGTCAGCCCAGCCAAAAATGTCTGTTCCTCCTCAAACCCTATTCACTCATCCTAATTTTGAGCTTCAGTTCCTGGGTAAACACTTTGGTGTTTTTCCAGTTTGCTTTTGCCCCTCAATTAGCTGATTACTTTGCTGGTTAGCTTGCGACCAGATGAAAGGATGTTCCATCCAACCAGACAGTTTTTCCAGATGTTTGGTGTTTCTCACCTTGGAAACACACTGGGCTTCATTTAAAGCAGTGGTCAAAAGATCTGCTGAAAATCATTCTCTAATCAAAGCGACATACATGCAAGTTGAACGCAGTCAGGTTTCTGGTGATGAATATGAGAAATGTCCAGTAAATATATAAATATCATACAATAAATATATAATAAATATATAAATATGATACAGATAAGGATGTTCTTTATTTGTCTTCACATTTGGGAATTGGGTATTAACCAATGTTTTTCCCTACAGGCCAACAGAAATTTCACTTCTCAGTATATTTAGTTATTTTATGAGGGGGAACCTGGATCATATGCAGTTTTACTTCAAGTGGACCATTAGTGTAATGTGTAAAGGTGAGAGTAAAAGAACATCTCAAGAACTCATTATTTGAACATCAACTCACGTTTGTTTTGGCTTGTCTGTGGACCACATCCTAAATGGAAGTGTGTGTGCGTATGTGTGTTTGTGTGTGCGTGTGTGTCTGTGTATGTGTGTGTGTGTGTCTGTGTGTGTGTGTGTGGTCGCAGACCCAAGCTGGAAACTGCCTGGTTGAAGGTGTGTGGCCCAAGTGTAAAATGCCTTGATATGCTTGGTCTGGCTGTGCAACATGCTGATAGAGCAACATGATGATGCAGTTCATATATCAGCACAATCGAAGGAATTATTATCTTATTGTATACTGTTACTATACAAGACTGTACACTGTTACGCATTGTTCTTTCTGGCACTGGCTGCTGTTCCAGTCAGTTTATCCACAGGAGGTTATTTCAGTGCTGCATAAAGCAACCTCAAAAGTACACATCAATCCAAAGAAAATTGACTAAATTTTTAAGCACCATGCAAAATAACAACACAATGCATCACTTTTTCTCTTAGCTTTGAAGTGACATGCATGGTGAATGGTAGTTTAAAATATGTACCACAAGAATATACACACATCATCCACTCAGCCGAAAACACAACTCCAGGCCATTTACAAGATTTGATATTAATTTAGCAAAATTAAGATCAGAGGACGTTGTATGTAGACATCAAAAGTCAACTAGAATATTTGGCCTGCCTCCTGATTGTGTTTAATTCCTGCAACTTGAAAGCCCACATTAGAATGAATAATAACGGAGGCCAATGTCCTGTCTATTCTATCAGTGGCTGCCTTCATTTCCTTTCCAATGAGCTAACCACTACCTCATAGCTCAAGCTCACTAAAGAAAAAGCTTTTATATGGAGTGATTCAAGTTTATATGCAGTCATTTGCTTTTTATGGAGTGACTACCTTTGCTCCAGTAGGACCATTGTATCGTATTCAACCCCTACACCTCTCAACACTTGTGATCATTAGTTTTCAATGTCCTTTATTTATCCTCATAGCATTTCAGATTTGAGGTTTATTTCCTTCCATTACAGTTTATTCCGGCATCCATTTTATATGGTTTGTGGGTAGGGCACCGTTGATGTGAGTCCTCCAGAAATGAATTAGGTCTATTTTTTGCAGGATTTGATGGTCTGTTCAAGGTATGAACTTCCTACTAAAGGTCCAATAAAAACAGAACTACCAGACGGCGAATTCAACTCTTCCGGGCAGTTGCATTTTAAGTCTCCATCATTTTCATTAGGAAAATGTGAAAGGAGTACTTATTACCCTTTCATGAATCAATTCCACAAATGGGTCTTTTTCCTGAGTGAGACGAGGTGGATACTGAACCATGAGGTGTTTGAAAAAAATCACTCACCGGGTTCGCCGTTGTTTCCTCTTCTTCCTCGCTTTCCTGGTGGGCCTAGAATACAAAACAAGAAAAATGTCCTAAGACTTCTTTTGATGTTTGACCACAATTAAATGCTCAGATATTCATACAAATCCCGTTTCCAGAAAAGTTGGGACACTTTCTAAAAATGCAATTACAACTGAAATCTGTACTTTGTTCATTCACTTGAACCTTTATTTATCAGACAAAATGACAAAGAAAAGATTGATGAACTTTATTCTATTTTATAAATATAAACAAATTCAGGAAATGATACTTGCAACACACTCAAAGATTTGGGACAGAGGCAAAAACTAAAGGATTATACAAGAAAAAGAGCATTTTAACTGGTAACAGGTGAGGTCATCAAGATTAACTATAAAAGGAGCATCCACCAAGGTCTTAGTCTTTGCAAGTGTAAACTTTTGTAGAAGTTGTAGTCTTACCAAAACTAGGGCCATGGTTTAGCTGGCAAAAAGGTTCATGTCAAACAGAGCACATAAGAAGGGAGACTTACACTTGAATTCGATGGAACAATTCTTTCTTTTAATGGAGCTCAACTGTTTTGCTTCTCGAGGCTGTGCCAAAGGTGAAAAAGACCATCCAGAAACTTACCAACAAAAAGTGCAAAAGTGCAAAAAGTATTTTGGAGACACATATGCTGCCACCAACATCCTTTCAAATGAACTTCATGTCTATTTCAGCAGGACAATGCCAGGCATCATTCTGCATGAGCTACAACAGCGTGGTTTGACTGGCCTGCCTGCAGTCCAGATCTGTCTCCTATTGAAAATGTATAGTGTGTCATGAAGAGGAGAATCAGACAACTTGAGTCTTTTACACAGCAAGAATGGGCAAAAATTCCACTATTAAAACAGCAACAATTAGTATCTCCAATTCCCAAATGAATAAAAAGTATAATTCATGTGATGTGACCCAGTGGTAAACATGCCTCTGTCCCAACTTTTTTGAGTGTGTTGCAGCCATTAATTTCTATATTTGTTTATATTTAACAAGTAGAATTAAGTTTGTCATTGAAAACACTGAAAATCTTTTCATTGTCCTTTTGTCTGTTAAAAAAAAAGCTTCAAGTGAATTAACAAATGCATTTGTTGCATTTTAAGTGTTTGTAGGGTTTGCTGTTTCTGCTGCAGATTTTGTCAAATTCTGTCTCTCAAAGAGCGTTCAGACTGAGGTTTTGTTCAAATAATGTTTTCATAGTCTTGGGGCTTCCTCAGGCCATGCAAGGTTCATCAAGAATTTAAAAGTCAGAATCTAAAATGAAAGATGACACTGTCTTAGTCCCATAACAAATATGCATTTGATACAGTAGTTTGATTCATTCAGTGTCTTCAGTGTGAATTCTTTTAACCATGGGTGCATTTATTCCTTGTTCATATCTTGTTTGTTTCATTTTTAGCTTCTTGTGAGCCTTGAGGGAAGAGTGCCTATCTGTTTGTGCAGAAGCAAAAGAATAAAGTAATTATGTGGACTATCAGGTGTAATGTGCTGAACATGCAGCAGAGAAAAGTCTTCAATGTCAACTCATGCAAAATAACTAAATTTCAAGAAAATTTTGTTATTTTAGTTCATTTGAAGAAAACAGTCAAATAAATACATAGTGGCTGTTAAATCCATTCAACCATTTACTAAGTTTCAGTTACCTAGCCTGAGCCAAGACAAGAATGCTGAGTCTACATATTTATATATTCATTAACTTGAAAAGCAAGTTTTTTAATTTTGCATATGGTAGTTGTCTCTGTAGTTATGATGCCTTTCCTTGTCATGGCCAACAGCTGTGAAAGCAAGTTTGCTTCCTTAGTGAGCCATAAATACAACAGTAAAACATTACTTGCTAATTCACATCACTTACAGCACTTCTTTGTTATTCATAAAGATCCTGAACCTTTTTATTCGTCACTCATAAGTGACAAACTGAAATGGTACTTTCAGCCAAAGCAGTGTGAAAAGACATTTTTTTGCATGCTTTTCCTGTCAGTCATTGGATTACTCAGTGAATATTATACACATTTCAAGTGACAAAGCCTATGAAAATTGCTATAAATTTCTTCAAGTAAGGATTGCATTAGAGGGCTGATTTTAAAAAAAATAAAAATATATATATACAACTAGCTAACCTCTACGTAAAAGTCATAGTGCAGATACTTTTTAATCAATGATTTATGGATTGTGTAGCTCAATGCCCAGTTGTCCAGCTTTCCAAATGACATAAGTACTGGATTCTGAATTTAATGATCTTCAGGCCATCTCCTTATAACCACATCTATTTAGAGCCCCTGGCTAAACGTTTGCAACTGTATCCAAGGCCCTTCATCTTTCATCTCTTATAGTAAAATTGTACACTTTACTGAGAGTAACATCTTCAGATGCAAGTTACAAAACAAACGAGAAGAACTTCATTATTAAGCTCAACAATGATCATTATGCCTACAAACCTGTCCAATCTGTAAAGCACAAAGTTAACTGAGCCATGAGTTTTTAAGAACATGTTAGAACCTGCAACCATTATAAAAGTACTCCGAGTCTGAATATTCCACACACATCATCTTTTTATGTTATCTCTAAAAAATAAAATAAAGCTCAATCAGCATAATAAACGAATAGAGTCCTGTAATGGATCTGTTGTCATACAGCTTGAGTGTGGACTCTGCAAACATAGCATTAGCACAGAAATCTGTCATAGAAGAACAAATTGAGCAATTTATATACTTGATGAGCCATAAGGCCTGGAAGTAATGCTAGAAATTAATGTATGCCTATGTCCATTATCACCATGTCAAACATGGCTTTTCTTCGTTTATGTTTCACAGCAGAGCATTAGATGGCTATAATCTGACTATAACTCATGACTTAATGTTATGTCTTATTATAATAAAATATGTGGTATTGCTAAAAACTAAACTAAGTTGGCTTTTTGATGACCACTGTAAATTGGTTTTATGTGCTATTCTGTATTTTGCAGTTGTTTTGGAAACAGCAAAACAAATGTATGTCATATTTGACTAAAGTAGCATAAAAATCACAAGAGGTCTTGGGCCATTTGAAACTCAACATAGGTCACTAAAAAAAGATCTAATAAAGTTTTAAATCAATAGTGAAAATTCTACTTCAAGTAAAATAATTCCATTCCTTGAATGAGTTATGAGTTCTTCAACTCAAATGTAGTTTTTTATGACAGACATTATATGAAGCATCTGTCTCATAGGACAGACTTGTTACACCTAGGTAATTGATCGTGGGTGTAAATACAATACAGAGCCTGTGAGGTCAAGACATAAGTTCCAGTGCACTTTTTATGTACTGCTACTAATCTCTTAATTTTAGGTGACCCATAAAACCACCCTACACTGGATCTTTTCTACTGCTTTATATAGAAACATTCACTAAAACCCAATTCTCTCACAGGCTACTGTATCTACAAATAAGCAGTTTATATACAATCATTTATTCCTTCCAAACATATCTGACTCACTTGATTAAGCATTAATTTAAAATGAACTAACATACTTAATAAATTACATATCCAAAAATGCATATCCAATAATTACCACTTAAATAATTATGCTTGGTTCATTTAATCATGCAAGTATTGTAGCAAGGGTCTCATCTCATTCTGAGGGTTTAAATGTTTTTTTTTTTCTGGCCATAAGATGGCCTATGCAATTAACCGCCAACATAATTTGTCATAGACTGCAAGCCTGAATAATCTGTGCTTCTGTCTTATGACTTGGGTTTTTCTTCTGCTTGCAAGGTAGCCTCTGAGATTAGAATATTCCTAATTAAAATTCTGTTAGTTTTAAGGTTGTCTTGGTGAACCTAGTGTTTTGTGCTCATTATAAGTTATAGGTGTGGTTTTGGGTTAGCTGAAGTGTGAATTGTAGAGGTGGGACTAGTCACTAGGACTCATAAATTAAGGAGCTATCATCTGTAGCGGCTGTGATCATCACCTTGGGTTCATCTATTCCCTGCTATCACCAGATACAGAATCCCTCAACTTTGGCTAAGCATCAACTAAAGTATTAACTATTTCATTACCTCTTGAATTTTCTTGAATTTCATTTTTGCACTTTAGATCCCTGTCTATACCTCCCACAGGAGACAACACCATTGCCACAGAAATCATAACACCAACAACCTCATCTACCTCACTTGGTCTTTACAATCACAGATCAAGATGGTAGGTGGGCTTTGGAATTGCCAATATACACTTCAAAAGGCAGAGTTCATCTCAGCATTGCCATCAGCTCACTCGGTTCTAGGCAACTTTGTAGACGAACTGGACACCCTTCTGTTTTTTTCTTCTTGGTGACTTCAACCTTCCATCAGAGAAACTGCAGTGACCTTGTGTCCCTCTACTGCTATCATATTTTGACCTCACGCTCAACCCGTCCCACTGGATCACACAGAACTTCCTCTTCATTTCTCTGATCACCACTTTCTATCCTTTACTCTCCCCCCTTCTCTCTACACCCACACCACTCATACACATTCTTTTTCTCCTCATCACAACCTTCACTCTATCCAGCTTGCATCCTTTGCTTCCACTGTCTTATCTTCCCTCCCACACCAGGATTCTTTTTCACTGCTGTCCCTGGAAACTGTTACAAATATTTTCCTGTCTTTACGCTCCTCTACAATTAACCTCTTATGTCCTCTCTCTTCCAGACAATAAAGATCTTCCCTGTTGAGGAAGAGAGAACTATGAATGGCTGAGAGAAGATAGAGGAAATCCCAGCTAGATTCAGATGTTTGCTCCTACCAGGGTCTCCTTTCCAAGTTCTCACATGAAGTAACAGTGGTATAGTCATCATTCTACTGATGAAACTGGAAGAATCAGCATCTCATCCATGCAAGGTCTTCAGCATTTTCTCTTCCCCTCTCAACCCTCTGTCTCCCCACCACCCACTTCTCTGACTCTGGAGGATCTTGCCAGCTCCTTTGAGTAGAAGGTTAACAAGATCCAGCAGTCTTTCTCCTCTGTCTCCACCCTTCCACTCTACCATCATCCACCTGCTCTTTGTTCTTATATTGTTCTTTTCTTTCTAAAAAATAAAGTACTACAACTCCTAACATTCAGCAACCCAACCAACTTGCTCTCTGGACCCAACCCCATCCACACTGCTCTAGTCAATCCCCCAGGAATGGTTTGAGTCCTACATGAGAGGGATGCTCTTATCAGGGAACATGGAGGGAATCCACTAAGCTCAGTACTGGGTCCTCCTCTATTTTCTATTTATACTCTCTCTTAGTAATATACTATCCTGTCATGTTTTTTCCTACCACTGCTATGCTGATGACTCTCAACTAATTATTTCCTTTCTGCCTTCCAGTTGCATCTCTGCATGTCTGGCCGACATATATCATCGTGGATGGCAGCACACCACCTGAAGCTGAACCCCAGCAAGACTGAACTTCTCTACATCCCAGGAGCTAGTGGTCCTCACAGAGATCTTGCTATCTCCTTTGAAAATTCTTTGGATACTCCATCTAAGAGTGCCTAAAACCATTGTTACTCTCATGGAGGACCAGCTATCTTTCTCAGCTCGTATTGCAAGCCTGACTCAGTTATGCAGATTTCTCCTCTTTCAAAATTTGACACTTTCTCTTTAGAGAAGCCACCAGGTGCTTATTCAGGGTCTTGTCTTCTCCAGACTTGACTACTGCAACTCTCTTCTGGCAGGTCTTCCTATGCATGCCATCAGGCCCTTGCAATTGATCCAGAATCCTGCATCATGACTCTTCAACCTTCCCAAGTATACCTATGTCATTTTACTGGTGCCTTCCCTTTACTGCTTCCTCTAGCTGCACACAGCAAATTTAAAACCCTGATGTATCTGTATATTAAGCCCTTGAGGTTCAATTACAGCTTGGCTTAAACAGCCATCCTTTAAGGTGCATGGAATGATGTGGAATGTGGAATGAGCTTCCACTGGCTGTCTGAACAGTAGAGTCCCTTGCTGTCTTCAAATGCTGATTAAAGACCCATTTCTTTTGAAATGCACTTAGATGTAATGTAATCTTGCACTTTTCTTGTTTTCTGTGGCTCTTGGCTTTGAGGGTATTCTAGTTTAGGGATACTGAACTCTAACCTATATGTACTAGCAAAGGACATTATTTCTGAGTTGACAGCACAGCATTTTGTAAGTCGCTCTGGACAAATACCATAAATGTAAATGTGTCCTAACCATTAACTAATCAATGGATAAAATTTATATTCCTTCTTAGTAAGCCTAGTCCAGATGTAATACATTATGGATGTGCTTTTACGCTATACATATAGAGCATAAATGCAAAGGCTATTGCCTCTAACAGTCATCTCATTGGACAACTAGACCTGCATATGTTTTAGTTAACAACATAAAACATGAAAGTATCAAGAAGCCTCCAATAAAACAATGTTGAAATTCTAAAACTTTGAACAATGAAACAGGAAACATGAAAACAAGACAAAAATGCTGTAGTGTCTGTTTACTTCATGACTTTATCACAGTGATTTAGCGCAGATCCTTCGATGATATCCTGTAAAGTCCATGTCTACAATATTACATTATTATACCATATGAAAAAAGTCTGTAGTGAATCTGGAACTGTGCATGTGTGTACGTGTGTATGTATGTGACCATGCTTTTATATCTTTGTGGAGAGCAAATTGTAGTTGCATCTGATCATGATTCCCTGATCATGACAGACTGTAGCTGGTGAAACCAAACACACACACACCCACACACCCACACCCACACACATGCATCCACGCACACATACACTGTCAGAGCAAAAAACTCTGAAAACATTTTTATGAATGACATCAGTTTAGTTCCTGTTAAGCCTGGATGTGAAGCATCAGGAGTCACACACTTACTGAATAGACTCTTTGTTCTACAGTTAATGAATGTATTGTTCTGTCAAAATTAGCTAATGGTTTATACTTGATTTCAAGCCGACTATTATGTGCTGGCTGCAGGTTTATGTGCTTATGTGCGTGTGATGGACTTGTGCCAAAAGGCAGTGGTTCTTTTTTTTTTATGCCGATACACAGCAGTGCAAGACACTCTTCTGTATGTACCAGCTCAGAGATGGCCATGAATGTTTAATGTTGCTGATGTTCACAGGAAAGAGAGAGAGTAAGCCACCTCTAGAGAGCCACCCCTAGAGAGCCACCCCATGCTCACCTAGAGAGCATGGCCAGTTTTGTTCTCTTGGACTCGAGTTGGGACTTAAAGTCCTAATCACTGGATGATAGGGCAAATGCTTTTTTGATGCATCACTCTGGAGCCAAGCTTAATAATGGAAGCAGAGAAAAAGGATAAAAAAGAACATTACTAATCCTTGCTAATTTGTTCACTGTGCTTATCAGTAAGACCAATTAAATCACTTTATATATCATTTCATTCAAATTATTTAATGTCTTCAATCCACCATGTGTTTGGACCAACTTGGTCAAAATCAAGTCTTTACTATCCCAAGTAATAATAATTATTTACTGCACTGTAACTGATTCCACACAGACCGACATTCCTGAATGAATGTGCACATATGCTGTCAGAGTCTGTTATGTTCTGTTACTTAGTTCCTCTGTGCATTGATGAATAGTAAGTGTGGAAGCACTTCTCAGTGCAGTAGCAGTTTAAACCAGTGGGATTCTACTTCCCTGCTGTTTTTGGTTAACCAGCGAATGGTTTTTCTGATATCCTTTCAGCAAAGCATTCATTTTTCAGCCTAATTAACAATGTGCAAAAGATTAAATTAGGTATTAAAATGGATTTCCCCTTTGGTAATGAAGCTATGGCTAAAAGAGCTCTGCCCCAAAATCATACCAGTTCCACACTATGAACTTGTTTTCATATTGTGTTTCATCCATTACTGGCATCTCTCACTGCAAATGCATTCTTGGTAAAGATGCGCATTCATGCTCATCTTTTGGGCCAAGAAAAATTTGCACTAACTGAATAGTTAAATTCATCTGATGGTCACCTTCAATCACTCATCAGATAACAGAGTTTTTTTTCTCATTGAAGTCAGGGCCCTTATACAGTATATGGACTCTATGTAACTATGAGATGAGCTTTCACCACCTTTGGAACTGAACGTATTTCTCCTCTGGCTGAGTCAAAGGCTTGGATATTTGAAACCTGCCCTATGTATCCTGTTCAATGTAATTATCTTCCCCACAGAGTCCACTATGGGCCAACTGAAGGCAGAGAATACAGTACTCACAGCCAATGAAGGTAATAAAGCCAAACTGCTGTCTCACAACTTAAGTTATATTATCTGGGGTTTCATTGGCTCTATCAAAATACTCTGCTTTATGTGGATTTACTTATACAGTACCTCTAAGCCATATCACCAAATACAGAGCCAATACACCAGCTGCCAGCCACCTTGGTTTTTATGTATAGTTAATGTTATTTAACACAGTTTATGTACTTGAGGTTGCAATTACTCATTGGTAAAGAAACTCATGGGCTTCATGCTATTTTAAGAACAATTCTCCCCTGGAGACCCAGTTGCTAACCTGACATCTGAAAGGAAAAGATGGACAATTAACCAGACAGATGGTCAAAGTGGCATTATATCCATCTCCATCATAAAGCTTTTTGGTGGCTGCTGTACTTGCTTTAGGAAACAACAGCTGGTGAGTATCCCACTGTGGATACTGTTTGTAACCTGAGTAATATGTGTTTGGGTGTGTGGCTAGCTCTACATATTTGTCTCTGTCCCTTTAGTCAGCTGTGAGGTACTTCTCAAGGGAAGTGAAAAGATGTCCCATCAGAAACAGTTGCCTGAATACATCTGGGCATTGAATGAAAGTGTCACTGAGAATATCCAGTGAGACAGATCGGAGGTATCAAGTAAAGCGTATCCAAGTGTGAGTTTATTTCTGTTTCTGGAGGTGCTGTTAGCTCCAGGCTGATGGATGATGGATGATTACACTACATGTAAGCCATGGCTTTGATATTCTGTCTGACATGGTTGACGTCATGTGCTTTCTTTAACAGCATAATGGTGTGTGCAGATATTTGGAATGGGTTTAATGCTTGTAGGAAGAGTGTTCTCTGTATGATCAACAACAACAACATAATCACCAACAAATGATACCTTTTTTAAACAACATTTTACCAATAAATAACAAAATAACAATTGTTCAGTTTGTCAAATTGTCTTCACTATTTCATTATCTTCATTATAATCAATGTGCTTTTTGTATTATTCAGAATGTTTGCTTCATTAATCGTCTTCTCATTTCACATCATCTATGGCTCTGTTAATTTTGTAAACTTTGTATAGCTTCCTACATGAGTAAATCATGTAAAGTAATAGCATTCGAAACACTCCAAATGCTACACATTTACTCGCCCATCCACCAAAACCATGAACACTTGTGATTCACACTCTGCTCTTGTGAATGGTCCCACATGGATGCTGTACAAATTCACACTTAGTAAAAGCAGTTTATGCCCAAGTCTCAATCTTGGATAATCTCACCTGGATAATGTAAATGTCTACCTAAGAAATGCTGTTGTAATTATAATGACTGTCCTGAGTTTATCCCAAAAGTGCTATATGCATATGCATATTCTCATACTGAACACCCCTGCAAGACACTTCATACTATTTTACTTTATACTATGCAGTTGTGGCTATACAAAAACTATTTTATTGAATGGCATTGAATAAAACAGTATGCAGGCAATTTTACTGTCAAGAATCAACTGGCACATAACTCACACTCTCCCTCACTGGGACGGTGATGTCTACACTGGTTAATTAATACAAACAGGTTACCAATTCTGCCAATATCATATTATATTCAAACTTCTTCATACATTCAGACCATACACATACGTAGAGGAAACCCACTGACCCCAGTGCTTTTATTTTAGTTTATTTGAGAAAACGATGCTTAATGAGCTATTGATTGTTTATTCTTTAGTAGGATTCATAATAATCAAATGACCAAAAGCAACATTTTATTTGCATTAATTCAACGGCGTTGAGTATATTTGCTGTGGTTTAAAGAGGTTTATAGGCTTAGATGAAAAGTCTATTTCACAAATCTGAAGCGAGTCATGAATGTGTAGAGGATATATTCAATGGGAACAAATAAGTAAAAGTGTCTCACACCTTATCTTATTGACAGTTGTCTCAGTTGTTCAGTTTTCCCTTCTCTTTGAATACTTCTATACAGAAATCTTGGGCTAAGACAGGAATTGCAAGCCTTGTTTTTCTAAAATTATCTGGTCTTTAGTACTAGCAGACCAGGGGGAGGGATGAGAGATATTTGTCAACACAAACGAAAAAAAAAAAGAAGCGCATAGTAATTACAGTTTGCAGTGTCCTTTACTAAGGTAATGACTGATGATCAGTAATCATTAAAGGTTCTTAATGTACTTTTAATGGCATAATGAGATTTTACAAGGTCACTGTAGGCAGTAAAACAACTTTATGATGTGCCTGTAGAGGATGGTGAAAACATTCAAATGAGCCCAATCCATGGTAATGTTGCATGACCATTTTCTCCCTGTTGGCACAGTTTGCGTCTGGCACACTTCTTTGTGTGCAGTGCTAGTTTCATCACAATGGACCATAACAATTTTTTTTTACATTGTCAAGACACTTATGCAGCTATGATTAGCATTGCTGACAAATTCTACCTAACACATCTGAGATAGAGTTATATCGTCATGGCTGGATGAAAAGCAATTCAGAGATACCAGGCATGTGACCTTTTTAAATTTCAAAGTTTAAAATGTAAATTAGCAAAACCATTTTAATAAAAAATGAAATTTTTGACAAGGTGTCAAATTCAGATAGAATATCTTTCTGTACGGTTGAATACTTTTAATATTATTTTTAGTTTTATGTGTTTCACAAGAAAAAGACAGCCTCTCTTGTCACATATATTCTTTGCATGTCCTAGCTTATTAGGACTAGTGCAGTAGAGGATGATAAACAAGGCAATGCAGCATGTTGTAGAAGCTTTACTCTCCAGCCATTTATTCAATGAATTAACTTTGAATGAATTGAATAATATTAAGGACTTGCAAATAACAGCTTTAACAGATTGTATGGCATTGAAAATGTCCCTGTGCAACTGAATTAGCAAAACAATGTTTATTCACAATATATTAATGTGTCTCAAGACCTAAAAAGTCCTATCTTTCTTATAAACCAGTTTTGTAAATATTCATTATTTGTATTAACTCAACATTTTATTAGAACACTTATACAACCTCTCATTCATGTAAATATGTAATCAGCCAACTGTGTATAAGCAGTGCAATGTATAATATCATTCAGATAGGGGTGAGCAGCTTCAGGTAATGTTCACATCATCCATCAGAAGATAAACATATGTGATCTTGGTGCTTGACAGGGTGGTTTGATTATTTCTATAACTGCTGATCTCCTGGAATTTTCATACACAACAGTATCTAGAGTTTACTCAGATGAAGACTGGAAAAACATGGTCTCCTGAATCTGGATTTCTGCTGAGGCACACGGATGCTAGAGTCAGAATTTGGTGCCATCAGCATGAATCCATGGTCCCGACCTGCCTTTTGTCAACAGCTAAGGATGGTTGAGGTGATGTAATGGTGTAGGGAATGTTTTTCTGGCAAGCTTTGGACCTGTTAATACAAATTATCACTTGAATGGTACAGGCTATTTGAGTATAGTTGCTGACCATGTGCATCCCTTCATGGACACAATTTACCATCTTCTAATGGCTACTTCCAGCGTGATAATACACCATGTCACAATGCAAAAGTTGGCTTAATACAACCTGAAATCCAGGTAAGGAAATCCCAGAAAGTTGAATCAGTTCCTCTGGACACAAAGATTATTGAGAGAAACATTTCATTACTAATTTATTTGGCTTTGTCAATTGCAGCTGACTGCAAGTATCCTTAACCTTATAAACAGTACAGTTGCATAACCACCAAAACCAGCACAGCTGCATAATGGTTTCATATGCAGATTGCTGTTTCCATTATTTATTCTGGAGTGTCAGAACAGTTGAGATGCACATTTTCCAAACACCACATCTCAGTTTCTTTCAAACAACCAAACACCAAAATACACTGTGCTAAGTATTTGTCCAACCCAAAAGATTTGGCCCCCTGGCACAAACAGGGCATAGGATTGCTGTGAATTTTAAACTAGGGAAACCAAACAGCCACTGGTGAGGTGAATGGCACAACACAATAGAGCTACCTCTTCAGGCCATGTCTGTCTGTTTGAAACACACCTACTGGCCAATCTTTCAGGGATGAGGATGTGCACATCTTGATAGGGAGGAACACTAGTCTGAATGGGGAGTCAAAGAGGTCATCTATGTGAAGAGCGAACAAACCATGCCTGAACCATGGAGGGAGCTGAAGAGTAGATATTTCACCATCTTACAATGTGGTGTTTGCAGCTATTCTCCAATCCTCTGTGAAAAGTCCACATGGTCATTTTAATTGCATGAGCAATACCATGCGTGACCATTGAGCCCTTGGGTGGTATTGTTTAAGAAACCGTCATGCTATCATGATGGACATAGCCCAGGGAGAACTTTGGAAAATCATTGTCACTTAATACAGTCCACCTCTGCATCAAGAAATGCAACCTGAAACTGTATTATGCAAAGAGGAAGGGTTTAATTTTTAAGGGTTTAATTTTGTGTAGAAATGCTGATGATTTGTCTGGACCTGAAGAGATAGACAGAAACGCAGTGGAAATGTGATATGTGGTCAGAAGATGAGTCCATGTTTCAGCTTGTTTTGGGGAAAAACGGACGTCGGATGAAAGATGCCAAATATGAAACAGGCCATCCAGACTGTTACCAATGAAAAGTACAAAAATCAGCATCTGTAATGGTATGGGGGTGCATCTATGAACACAGCAAGGGTGATCTGCATATCTGTGAATTTACCATTGATGTAGAGGCTTGTATTTTGGAGAAACATATGTTGCCGTTAAGACAACATCTTTTCTCAGGAACTCCATATCTTTTTCAGCAGCACAATGCCAGACAATGCCACAATGTTTTTATATACAAGGTTGTGTGTATGTGTGTGTGTGTTTGCCCCACTGCATTAGTCCTACAAACCACAAAAGAAAAATGGATAATTATATAAGGTGACATGAAAATTTCACATACAGTTAAGTCTCTAGAATGCCTACCAACCCAGTCATTACTTCAGTTTGTGTAAGCCTAAATGCATTCCTCAAACATTGATCCACAATTATAGCCTAACTGTCAGGAGTACCTTGAGACAAAACTTTTTTTGTACTCCACATAGATCATAAACCCTTGAATATAAAAATGAATCATTAAAATCGGTTGAGAAATGTAAATGTTATAGAGCTGTTTATCCAGAAAAAATGGCCAGTCTTTATGCGTCTAAAATGGTGGACGCATCAGACATCATGATGGACCTCAATCCCACTGGCCAATGTGGCATCTACAGGGGTTAGACAATGAAACTGAAACACCTGTCATTTTAGACCACAATAATTTATTAGTATGGTGTAGGGC
>JAOVVG010000044.1:13220392-13230423 GCA_028566375.1 Leptodoras nelsoni | reverse complement strand
GAGGCCCTACACCATACTAATAAATTATTGTGGTCTAAAATGACAGGTGTTTCAGTTTTATTGTCTAACCCCTGTATTTGGACCCCATTTTTCAATTGTTCAATTGTTTGCATTGAATTTCAAGGTAATCGTATCTTCAATCTATGAGTTATGTAGCAGCATGTTGCATTGTTTTAAGAGACAACACATTGTACTTAATAACATCTTTAATGCTAAAGCTGGAAATGTCTTATTTCATTTACAGCTTATATTCTAGTTTTTCAGTTTTTCCTACAATTAAGGAGCACTCTACAATCTGTGAAGGCTTATTTACTGATTTATCTGACATATGCAATAAAATGTTGGTTTTCGGCAAAAAATGCACTGTATTTGTTCAAAATTACAATAGAAAACTGAAGTGTCGCATCTATAATACTGATAAATTGCATTGTATCGGTAATATACGTGTTGAATGGAGTGCTTACTTTTTGTTGTTTGAAATGACGAAATAGGCATACTGTCTCACTATGGCTAAGCTTCTTCAGGAGATGAGACTCATTAGTTAAAATGTCACCTCCATAACAGCAGGAACATTTTCATTAGGCTACATACAACGTATAATTGGTTTGTCATTCCAGTGGACTTTATAAAGCAGCAATTCACTGCAATGTTCATTTGATCACAATTCTCCATCCTATAATTGACATCCAGCCCACTCTTTCCATCTCTTTCCCTTTTTCGCTAACATATTAGTACGCATGTGCAGCCACCTTCTTCTGCTCTACAGCTGCTTGCTCATGTCTAACCAGTAGCAGCTGGCTCCCGTCTCTAGCTCTATGTCTGTATCGCTTTACCTGGCAGCCGGTAATTTCTCTACCCCCTCACTGGGAGAAAACACACACAGCAAACTCAAGCCCACATGCTTCTTATTAATTACCTGCCTAATTGTGTGGAACAGACTAAGGAATTCAACAGTTAGCCTAACAAGGTCAACAAGTTCAGCTAGAAAAAGACATTTTTTTTTATCAAATTTTACAATACCCATAATTCATCCCAAAAATGATTCATCCTCTCATGCTCAGGAAAAATAAATCATGGATGGTGGCTTTCTTTTGGCTACTTCCTAAACTCTCAGTGTTTTGTGTATTACTATTGCAGAGGAATATTTATAAGAGGAGGAAATGAGCTATGAGGAAACATGGCGATAAAGGTTGGATAACATTAAGACAATACTAAAAAATGAGAAATATGAGAAATCTTAGGTTGCCAGTAGACATTCCTGACTATCAAAACCAACACCCACTTTCAGGAAAAACCACATAAACATTCCACTATAGTATGTCCCCAGCACATCTGACCTGCCAAGGTTTTTGGAAGCATTACTGAGAGAGACACGCACACAGAAACTGAGTGAAACATGGTAAGAGAGTTGGTCAGAGGCATAGAGATGATGAGAGAAAGAAAACAAAAAGCAGTGTTTCAGTAGAAACACACGCCATTTGGCTGACTGCAGCTTTTCCTAAAGATCCCATTAAACAAGAGGCGACTATCTGGAATACTGATCACAGTGTGGAGAACGAGATAAATGTACGGAAGAGCAAAAAGCAGCCTTAATCCTGAAACAATTAAGGGCATTTGATTAGACATTATTCATTGATGCTTAAATAGACTATCGACAAAGACAGACACAGTTCTGTAATAGTACCGGCTTTTGAAGTCAACTGTGTTCATCCAGTAAAAGATGTGCAAAGCACTAAATGCCCTTGATGCCCTTGATGGTTGCAGATCTTTTATGTCCCCCACCCTCCTCTCTCCCTCTCTCTCTCTCACACACACACAGTCATGGTCCCTCTCTCTTTCTCTCTCCGTCTTTTCCTGATTTGAGCAATTTCTGCTCAGTCAGCTTTTGTTTAAATAAAGACAGTCTGGTGATACATACTATAGGAGTTAAGAATGTGTTTCACCCCAGTACTGTTCCATGTTAGTGGATCAACCACCACTGAAGACGAGGGAATTAAAGTTCATGGGCCGGATATGTGTGTGTGTGTTGCACAATATAAAGAGCTGCACCAACAAGCCTTGTAAAAATTTATCTCCCCACTACACTCTATTGGCAGGGTGTTGGGAAAGTTAGTTTGATGCTGGCATGCATCACTTGGTGTGAAAAGATTTGTTTTTTGCATTAAACAGATCAGTCAATAGGTGTGCAGAATGTATATGGAAATTTAGAACAGAGCCTGGACCTAGGACCTATAGATCCCACCTAAACTATTAAAGAACTATATAGGCTAATAGACTATACATGCATGCCTAACTAACTATGCTTAACTGTTTTGTTTTTTGTTTTTTTTTGCCAATTTTTGATCTTAGTACAAACTTCTCTATTCTTACTACAGACAGACTAATCACATCATGATGTTAGTTAACTGGTGATGGTGCTGATTTAAAATCATTCCACCTTTTTATATTAAGAATAAAATGTATATGTCCTACTTAAACCTTTGTAATTTAGGGGAACCTTTCCCATCTCTCACCATTCATCTTCCAATCAGATGTATTCAAAACCTTCAACTTTAAAAATCATTTCTAGGTATGTATGTTTCCATCTGCTGGTAGAAATAAGCAGCTTGCACCGAGACATTCATTTCTTTTCAGATGCTATCTGTGGTCACTTCAGCTTTCCAGCCAAGATTCCACACAATGGACCATGCACTGTGGAAATCTACTATACCATCAGAGATCAGATGCATTTTAAAATGTGTCTCACATAGAATTCTGTAGATCTTCCACTCAGTAAGGGAGGGGGGTATAAGACACTCCAACACCCCCTACACACACATCCTTCATAAAACTTGTGTGTAGAACAGTATTTATAGATGTATATGCTAGTAAAGGCGGCTCTTCAGAGCTTCCACCTGTCTGCATATTTCAAAACACACATCTTATAAAGTGCGTCAAGGGTTTCAAATCACCATGCTCGCACGTTTCTCCTCACACTCTCTTAAGATCTCTAAAGATAACGCATTATCTAGAGTCAGATCCTGCCATCTGGATGTTAGTCAGCTGTATTCTGGTTGAGGATGTTCAGCAGAGAAAGCCCTGCCGAGCTAAATGTCAGTCAGCGCCCCACGTGGCATTAATGTGCCACATTTGCCAAAAACCTCGAGAATATTTCATAGCGCTACTGAAACGCAAGGCAGGTCCAATTTCCAGCTCAGTGCCCTCAGCTCGAAGTTTCTGAATCAGCAGTGCGCACTAGTGAGCCGTGCGCTCTGACAGTTACATAGAAGCTGCTACAAAAAACCCATCATATCCGGGATATGTAAAGGTCCAGGTTGTGTGTGTATGTGAGTGTGTGTGTCATATCCTAAATTGCTCATCTACACCAATGAATTATACAGAGCATATGTTGTTAGTGAGGAAGCGGGCATTACCTGGTGGGCAGTTGCATTCAGGTGCGACTTGACGTGCAGTCCTTATGCGTGCAAAATTGATGTAGGAGCGCTACGGAGACAACAACAAACAAAACAAAGTGTTTTGCGAAACTGATTTGCGAAAGGGGAAGATGCTATGTAAAAAAGAGATCTAAAATGTGACTTTAGAGCATACGTTTCTTAAATGCTGGTTTGGATGCCTTACCTGTGACAGGACCTCGTCCACTCTTTCCTGTACCATTGAGTTAAACTGGTCTATGGAAACCTCAGCAAACGGGTGTAAAAGGCGCTCTCCGTTAGAGCTTTCTAAATCTAGCATTCTGGTCTTAATGTCACTGGTTTGAATCCCCAGGAGGATGCAAAAGGCGACAGACGCGACGGAGAATATAACCGGGATCGCACCGGTGATGGCTCTGAGGCAATGCCGCTGTCCGCCGAAGCCCGCGTCGCTCTCCATCTTCGCAGCGCACCTGGGCTGATTTGTGGCTTCTGAAGCCTTCATAACTCTCTTTCAACCGTGCAATAGATTACTGTGTAAAGAATCACCATGCACAGAGAGCAGCAGAATGACTAAAAAGGACTGGAACTGTTATTTCGACGCGTCCCCGTTGCAGAACTGAACTGGAAGCGACGTCCGTGTCCGTGTCCGCGCGCAGCTCCGTCTGGCGCGCGCTGATTCAAACCCCAACCTGATAACCGGATAACCTGCTGCTGATTCGCGGAGGCTTCTGGGAGCTGGTTGATGTAGCTACTGGACAAAAATAAGAATCAATGAGATGGCGTGGCTAGACGTTACGAATCCCTACTTGGACAGGCGGCGTGGCCAAAGCTTTAAAGCGCAGGAGTGTGTGAGCGCGCCGAGCAGAGCGCAATGCATTCCACACGCTCCGTTCACACTACACAACACCGCGCGCCTCCGAATAAACGCGCCACTCAGCGATCAGCACCACCACCACTGCTCTCTCCACAGATCCATCACCATCTGCATCTTTTTTCTGCGATTACATTCAGCCAGAGCAAATGCGCTTTTGAACAGTTCTGTTCAAAAGCAGATGCATGCATTAGCTAAATGCAATCCTCTGATGTGGAAAAAATAGATTTAGATATTGAAATTTGGCACTGTCAACACCAAGCTGTTAGAAATCTTTCATTTTCTGCCTGGCTGGTTTCTCCTAAACGCACAAATCAAACCCTTCCCACCACATCAGCAGCGTATACCTGCACAAAACGAACTTTTTTAAATAAAAAACAAAATAAAAGATTTCTCATGGTGAAACTGTAAGAATATTAGAATTGTGGTTGCATAATTGTATAAAATAGTAACCTATCAAAACGACGGTCACTCAATAAGTCATGCCTAATGAACCGTAGAATAAAATATGGTAATAAAGAGCAAGGTTTGCAGAGCTAATCTGAGTCACGTGGTGTGTGAAAAGTGGCAGTGCTCTGCTGTGAAGTTCAATGTGCTTGCCGCAGTTTTTTTCGCAGTAACCTTAGACAGCGGGATTCAAGGAGAAGCTCGTGGTTGGAACCCATGTGGAGATGCCTGACATGCAATCACTGCCTTCCTGCTGCCAGATATGTGGCCTGGACTGACCTCTATATTGGTCCCACACTTAGTTCGAGTTTCACCACAGAAACTCAGCGATATGACCAAAAAAATAAAGGATGGGTGAAAATATTTTGGAGATGCAAAATACGTTATCACAGTATTTACATTTTGAGGTTTGATATAAGGTTCAGAGACACCATGTGAAGGCAAAACAGCACTGAAATATTTAATGACAAAAAAAATGGTCATATAAGTCCCAAGCACTTAATAATCTGACTAGCTGACCACTGTGTTTTGTGTCTAAGCTGTGCACAGTCTGTGTAAATATTATGTTTTAATAAATAATGCAACTGGTCAGGTATTATACAAGTATTTGTAATACTACATTTTGGTGGTAGAAATCCCACATCACACCAGCCACATTGTGTTGAACCAGCACATCCCAAGAGAGCTGTTCATCATAATGCTCATAAAAAAATTATATGAACAGGAAAAGGTAATGAGTCATCACAGAGGATTTCTGGGGGAATTCGATGTACTGAGTGCAAAGTGATTTGTCATCTTTCTCGAAAAATGTCAGAGCGCAGGTATAAACAAAGTCTGCATAATACATTATATTATCCCTTCAGTGGCAACTATCTTGGTCAGGGTCATGGATTTGTTGGACAATGGGAGGAAACCAGAGAACCCAAATGAATCCCAGACAAACATGGCAGTAACTAGAGCTCAGGACTAAACCCAGCACCCTGGAGCTGTGAGACAGCAATGCTGCCCACTCAACCATCTGCATAATATTATTAGTTCATTGCTGTATATGACTGACATGTACACATTAGTTAAACGTATTAGCAAAATGTACACAATCCTTCTACGTAATCACTCAGTACTTCATACTGTGAGCAATTTTATGCACCATGTCAAGGTCTGGCTGAAGTGTTGTTGTTGTTTTTTTTGTTATGCAGTAATGCATACTACAGTTGCTTTTTTTTTTTTTTTACCAAAATGATAACATTATAATATACCATGCATATAGTGTATCTTTTATGTAAAAAGCATGATCTGGACCTAAGTGATTTTTGTCTTCCTATTGTACTCAAACAGCAACAGAGCACTCTAGTGTCCACAATGTGCCAAGTCAATTGTGGCCATTTATAAAGAGAGTGTGTTCAAGGCAGCAACGTCTCTGTGTGAACACCATGTATTTTTTTAAACCTTTCTGATTTGTCTCAACAAAAAACATTTTCCCAGATTAGAAAAATTAATTAATTAATAGAACAGTGACTGTAATGTTTATGATATACCTGTTACTCTACTGTAATGTTCACTATATGGCCAATATGTATGTGGAAACCTGACCAACCATACCCATATGTGCTGGTTGAACATCCCCTTATAGATGTAGTCCCTATTTTCTGTTATAATAACCTCCTGTCTTCTCAGAAGGCTTTACACCTTTTTGTGTTTTTGAATGGCACTGATATCAGACATGTAATGTACTCAGCATTCCAGTTCATCCTGAAAATGTTCAGTGGGGTTGAAGTCAGGGCTCTGAGCAGGCCACTCAAATTCTTCCACACCATCCTTGGCAAACCTTGTCTTCAAGAAGCTCACTGTCATGCTGGAACAGGGCCCATTAGTTCCAGTGAAGGGAAATTGTAATGCTACAGCATGCATACCTAAATTCTGTGCTGCCAACTTTTTGGCAACAGTTTAGGGAATGCAGATAAACTGTCTGCCTGTCATGGTCAGGTGTTCACAAATGTTTGGACATACAGTGTTCGACAAGGTCATTTAGTCATTGATAAATTCATAATGATAATAATTTTAGCATAAGAAGAAGAGCAAATGTTACAAATATGTTAATGATAGTACATCATAGATTAGTAAGATAAACTGTTTTCCTCCTGCTTTCCAAGAGCAGTGGGTGCTTGGGTGCATTGGGTGAACTGTTTAAGTGTATGTGTCTGTGTGAGAAAGATAGAGAGTGTGAGTGAGAGAGAGGAGGGGGGGCACTGGTGTCTCATTAAGACTGTACATCTTATATTCCTGTGATAATCTCTGGACCTACCACCACCCTGACCAAGATAAATGTTATCACACTATAAATGTTAACAGAATGTTTTTTGATTCTGCTTTATAAACTGTTAACCTGCAGCTGCCAAGTTTCTCCACTAGCTGGCATCATACACTTAGTTAAAAAATTTCAGCAGCCTATTTTTTTACATTTTTTCCCAGTTGATATATTGTAAGCAAAGTCAGCTCAACTGTTTCAATTTTCTGTCCGTATCCTACAATCCAGCTGGCTTTCTCTGTTCCACCAGAAACAATTACAGCACAGTCACTGCTCAATTACTGCAGAATTCTTTACATGCTTCGCATTGCTATTGTATCCCACATCGTAAAATAATTATCGGGTCCTTTTGTAAGAATGTCAATCGAATCTAATGCGATCTAATTTTTTTAGAGGAGAGTCAAGAGTGTTAGCATGCTTAGAACCCGAGGGCCTGGAAAGTTCACACACTTCTGAATTACTAGAAAAGCACGCAGTAATTCACAAATGAAAACCCACACAGGGAACATTTCTTTTTAAACAAGGAATGGAAACAAATTAAATTGAGCGCTGCTATGGCTAGTCATTAATCACATGAAAGCATTGCCATGAATATTCATTTCTTGTTCAGAAATGAAAGTTTGTATTTTAGGGGAATCATTTGTGTGAAAATAATCAACAGATTCATTAAAATTTCCTTCATGTTTACTTCAAGCACCATTACAAATAATGATGCAGAAAATGCATGTTATGAGGAACACCTGTCCTCCTGCACATTAATGTAATCTATCAAATCAAGCCTTTTATTTGGCAGCAGCACATTGGCTAAAGTCATGAGAATACGGGTCAAAAAGCTTCAAAGTAAACATCAGAATTGGGGAAAAGTATGATCTCAGTAACATTGATTGTGGCAAGGCGTTTTAATTAGAGAGCTAAGAGGAGAATGGTCAAACTGGTTCAAGCTAACCAGAAGGCTATGGTAATTCAAATACCCATTCTTTATAAAAGCAGAACAACCTCTCATAAGAGACAACACAAATAGGTTGCAACAGCAGTAGACCAAACTGTGTTCCACTCAAAACAGCCAAGAACAGGAATCTGAGGTTACAATGGGTGCTGGCTCACTGAAATTGGACATTTGAAGTTTGGAAAAAATCTGGTCTGGTCTTCTGAATCTCAAGTTCTGCTTCGACAAGCAGATGGCAGTCAGAATTTGGCATCAATGGCCAAAAATTCATGGAACCAACCTGCCTTTTGCCAAAAGGTCAGGTTGGTGGAGGTGGGGTAATGGTGTGGGGAATGTTTTCCTGGCACACATTTGGTGCAATTTGAAACAGCTGAGCATCCTTTTAATTCTGACCAGGAGCATACTTTTATGACCACAATGTGCCTATTATATAATGGCTTATTCCAAAATGAGAATGCACCATATCACAAATCACCAATGATATGACTTCAAGTGTATTTCAATAGCCTTCCCAGCCTCCAGTACTGAATCCAGTGGATTAGTATAAGTGAAAAATCGCAGCAGGATTGTGCAGCTGACAAACCTGCAGCAATTATGTGATGCAATCATGTCAACAAAGGAATCTCAAAGGAATGTTTTCAACAACTGGTGGAATCCATGCCCTGAAGAACTGAATCTTGTCTCAGAGCAAAGGGGGATCCTACCCAGGAAAGTGCCCCGTCCATGTACATAGCTATATACAGTCTAAGTTTGAATGGAAACCAGTATGGAAATGTCAGGCAAGAGAACCTGGGTGGTAGATTTTCTTCTGTTGGGAATTGTGTTATTTTAAACTTCTCAGCTTTTTGGAAGTGAGTTGCTACTTTTATTAGGAATTGCACGTCCAGGTCAAATTGTTCCCATGAAAAATGTCCAGTCATGTGAAATTGCTAGGATATTAGTTTACCAGTGGAAAGACCTCGCAATGCTTTTGCCAAAATTTTACCAAGATATTTAGGTTGTCTGTTAAGACAACCTAAATATCTTGTGTTCACAAATGCAAGGACTGCAATTTTTCAAAGCTGAATAGAAAATAGCTTCTGTACTTTATTGTGAGTTTACACTGGCTTCTGAGTCAGTGTTGGTTTGTTTAGCTGTGAGCAGTTAGCAATGAAAGAAAAAGGGAATGTGTAAAACAATGTGTAAGACTGGGAAAGTTGAGGAACGCTCAAAAAACACCTGTTTGGAACATTCCACAGGTGAACAGGTTAAATGGAAACAGGTGAGTGTCATGATAGGGTATAAAGGGAGCATCCCCAAAGGCTCAGTCGTTCACAAGCAAGGATGGGGTGAGGTTCACCTCTTTGTGAGCAACTACGTGAGCAAATAGTCCAACAGTTTAAGAACAACGTTTCCCAACCTGCAATTACAAGGGATGTAGGGATTTCATCATCTACAGTCATTAATATCATCAAAAGATTCAGAGAATCTGGAGAAATCTCTGCAAGTAAGCGGCAAGGTCAAAAAACAACACTGAATGCCAGTGACCTTCAATCCCTCAGGCGACACTGCATCATTCTGTAACAGATATTACCTCATGGGCTCAGGAACACTTCAGAAATCATTGTCAGTGAACACAGTTCGTCACTCCATCTACAAGTGTAAGTTAAAGCTCTACCATGCAAAGCGAAAGCCATATATCAACAACACTCAGAAACACTGCCAGTTTCTCTGGGCCCAAGCTCATTTGAGATGGACTGATGCAAATTGGAAAAGTGTCCTGTGGTCTGATGAGTCCACATTTCATTTTTGGAAATCATGGACATCGTTTCCTCTGGGCCAAAGAGGACAGAACTGTCCAGATTGTCATCAGCGCAAAGTTTAAAAGCCAGCATCTCTGATGGTATCTCTTACACATCTGTGAACTAGCCATTAATGCTAGCCATTAATCCCTGCTTATTTCAGCAAGACAATGCCAAGCCACATTCTGCATGTGTTACAACAGCGTGGCTTCGTAGTGAAAGAGTGCGGGTACTAGACTGGCCTGCCTGCAGTCCAGACCTGTCTCCC
>JAOVVG010000044.1:13201246-13213844 GCA_028566375.1 Leptodoras nelsoni | reverse complement strand
AACACTAACGAGTCACATGACATTTTGGAGGGAAAATGACAAGCAGTGCTCAATTTGGACATTTAGGGGTGTAGTCTTTTAGGGGTATACTCACTTTTGTTGCCGGTGGTTTAGACATTAATGGCTGTATATTGAGTTATGTTAAGGGAAGAATAAATTTACAATGCTATATAAGCTGCACACAGACTACTCTTCATTGTGTCAAAGTGTCATTTTGTCAGTGTTGTCCCAAGAAAATTGCAGAAATTGGGGTGTACTCACTGTTGTGATACACTATATATATACAGTATATATATATACAGCTTATCTGTATGGTGATCATATGCTTTCATTACATTCAGTGAAGAACAGGAACATTGCCCTGTTTCCTACAACCTTCTCAGACCTGCTCCTTTGCCCTTTGACCATCCAGTTGTAAACACCCTTCCTCCACTTCCTAAAGAATTCCAAGTGAAATGTTCATGACCTGATAATGCTGGTTTTGTTTAAGATTCACAAAACTTTGATAGGTCTGCACACAGCTCAAGGGAAGCTATTTTTACTCGAAGCAATTTTCCCCTTAAAGGTGTCAAACCATAAGGAGCAAACATTTGGGGTCATACTAAACATTTTCTATTAGAGAGTTTAGACAACTGGACTTGGTTTAATCTTCAATGTGTTGAAGCCCAACACATTGTTGAAACACAAATCCAGTCAGCTGTGATTCTTAATTATCACTTTATCTGTGACTGATGGAAATTACCAACGATCGACCGGTGGCGCGGTCTGGGTCCTTTCTGTGTGGAGTCTGCATGTCCTCCCCGTGTCCGCATGGGTTTACACCGGGTACTCTGGTTTCCTCCCACAGTCCAATGACATGCAGGTTACATTGACTGGTGTCTTACAAGTGGCCCTAGCGCAGTCCTTCTCAAACAGTGCAGTGTTTGGGGGGGCACATGTGACCCCATTTTTAATTTTCTTATTCTCATTTTGAAAGTGAAATGGTATAGAATAAATACACAGCGCAGAGCAAATGATATTGTGGGAGGGCCCAAAGTGTTTTCTTCTTCCTAGGGGGGGCTTAACAGAAAATAATTGAGAATCACTGCCCTAGTGTGTGTGTGTGTGTGTGTGTGTGTGTGTGTGTGTGTGTGCCCTATGATGGATTGGCGCCCTGTCTAGGGTTGCTTCTGCCTTGCGCCCTAAGCTGCCAGCTAGGCACCGGCTCTCCCATGACCCTGAAATAGGAATAACCGGTTAAGATAATGAAATGAATGAATGAAAAATATAACACGCTCAAGTTGAAACCCCAAAGCTGTCAGGAGGAAACACCAATTATAGAACAAATGCTAGAAAATGCATCTACTGTATTTACTTTTATAGTGTTCTGTGTATACCATACCACAATATGACCATAGCTAAAAGAACATTATATGTTTTAAATTCTTGAACTCTTGAATTCTTTTTCGTCTTTATTCTCCCACTTACTTTTAGAAAATAAATAAATGTCATGTCATGAACATGAATGTCATGACTATATTGGGCCTTCAATGATATCTTTCTGAGGCAGAATGATGGTACAACATGCATCTTTATTTAAAGAAATACAAGAATGTGGTGCATACGTTTTCTTTACTTTTTTTCAACACAGCTGATACCCCCTCCGTGCTGACATAAAAAAGGGTTTGTTTGACAGCACTCATTTGATTGACCAACACACAGTGCATTGAGAAAATCCAAGGCGCTAAGTGCAGATCTGAAAAAGATGACTGTACATTTACACAAGTCAGGAATGTCTCTTGGAGCCATTTCCAAACAACTGATTCCAAGATCATCAAACAATTGTGTCTAAAGTTAATGGGAGGTATAGCCACTTTGCCAAGGTCTGAAAGAAGACCCAAACTGTCACCCTCAGCTGAGAGGAAATTGGTTTGGACAGTCAGGAACAAGCCAAGAACTACCAAGGCACAGGCCTACCATGAAACAGAAGCTGATGCAACACCAGTGCTGCTGACTACAGTCAAGCATCGATATTGACTGAGAGGCTGCCATCCAAGAAAGAAGCTCCTGCTCCATAATTGACACCTTCAAGCTTAACTACAATTTACAGCTGACTGCATGGACAACGAAAAAGCCTTCTGGAGAAACTTTTCACAAAAAAGCGGACTGAATTCTGCCAGAAGCTTGTTAATGGCTACTGGTCAAGGTACAACTCACTACGGGACATTTAACTAAACATTAGGTGTGCTGTATGCATATTTTTAAACCTGTGTTGTTTTCAGGAAACCCCAAAAATATAAACTTGTTTTTTTTCTATTAAAGATGTGTGTTCTGCCCCAGAAAAAGAACAGTTCAAAGAAATCACTGAAAGCCCAATATTGCCATGAAGTTCATGTCTGTGATGTGTGGATGCAAACGTCCGACCACGACTGTAAATGAAATGGAACAGATAGGCCAGTTTCTTCAAATTACTTCCACTGTCTTCCTACTGTTTAGTGACTGTAAGAGGCACATGTAAGCACATATCACATTAGTGCCGAAGGCCATCTTCTAATTACAAGGATTTAACAGCTATATGATGTTATTTAGTGACCCCTTACATATTCTCCTCAGGATATTTACCCTCTCAAGCTAGAATCAGTACATGCAAGAGAGTTCAAGTGTGGCTGTTTGAATTCCTCTCTTTGGTGTGTTAATGAAGATTAAGCTGAATTGAAGCCTGCGTGTCAGCCAGCAATTCAGGTAGTTCATACCAGACATTCCTGCTCTATTGTGTTCCTCCAAGTGCTTCGTACACAAACCTTCATGAAAGGTAGAAAAGAAGATGCCATTTCAGTCAAACATGGTCATTAGTGTGGCTCTATTCTCCTTAAAGTTCTTAGTATAAAGAAACTTACTTTACTGTGTGCACTTCATTCTCTTCCACTACCTAGCGTAGCAGAATGAAGAATAACAAAAAGGAGAAGTGACATGCAAAATTATGTTTTATAGCACCTAAGGGCAGAGATATATAATGATATATAATGGCAAGAGTTCTAATATTCAACATTTTGTTTATGCATGCAGCTCCATGATGCACAGTGCACCCAAAACCTGAATCAGTCCTTTTCGTACAATGTTTTTCTTGCAAAGTGCAACTTGCATGCACAAACATGTCACAAGCGTTACACTGTCTATTTTGTGATGTTCTGTCAACCCATAGGCATTAAAATGATTGTGATTTTCTATTCGGTTTCTCTTTCTGAAATGTGATGTGCATTTGATTAAATTCCCTACCACAACTTAAAACGTCCAAGAAGGAAAACTACTGTTGATTGAGCAAACAAAAAAATGCCTGCTCTTTATCAACAGCCCTGAGCAGTGAAGAGAGATGAGCCAGTTGGCAGGTTGAAATATGCACATCTTGTAACTTCATGTCAGGAATTAAAGGCTAAGAGAGCAAAAAAAATGACAGATAAGGGTTTCAATAGAGATGACAGCTTAGTAGCATCATGGCACGGAACACCTCCTTACCATGTGACATGCCCTGACCAGAAGAGTGTCAAGGCTGCCGAGTGTGTTGCTTTAAGAGTGCAGGCAGGAGAGCCCCTCACTGACGTGCTGTAGGTCATACAAATATAAAGTTAGTAACAGCGTGCTACTCGTGCACAACTGGGAAGTAAATATGCAACGTGGTGTCGTCAGAAGCTGCTTTTCCAATACGGCGAGAGTCAATAAAAGCCGCGAGACTCCACGCGCTTCCACACTCCATTAGACGCAGTGCGTTCAACCCGCGCAGATTCAACTGCCAGAGGAGACGCTGTCTGAGCTAGCATGAGCGCATCGCTCTTCATCTGGTCTTTGTTGCTGTTTAAAGTAAGTTATGCATTTAATCAGTTCACGTATTTTTTTAGGCAATAACTCCAGAACGGCTGAACAGCGGTGAGGTTTGCACTGGCGGCGCGTGCGGTTTGGTTGAAGTTCAGGTCACGCGCGCGCTTGTTACTCTATTGAGTTAGTTATCTATTATTCTGGAAGCTCACCTCACTAATAAGGGCAGGCGAGGTGCACCTAGTTATATAACGGACAGCTGCATTTAGTGCGAGCTCCGGCCAAAAATGAATTGGTGATGACAGCAAACGATTGGCATCCGCGAGCTCGGAAATAGCGCGCGTGGAAATGGAAAAGGTGCTGTGCGGAAAGGGCGAAAGTGCTGGCTGTGAGTTTTTGTGTGGGCAGCTGTGTTTGTTTTGTTTCCATTTACACGGGCACACACATACAAGCTTGTTTAGCCGATTTCCCTTAGTGCCTTCCGATTTGTTTATGCTGTGTGCATTTAACTGAAGGGGTCATCATCTGGTATGCATTCATTAGCTGAGGAATAAACACGTCCTGCCCGGCTTCTGTTTCTCAAACACTGATGGGGCATGTGGCTCTGAGTGGTGAAGGAAACAAAATCAGGAAGAGGCAAGTTCTATGTCCTGCTCTAAAACGTCTAATAAATTGATCAGCCTCATTAGCTGTTGAGCCCACAAGAATGAGCAGCATGGTGAACACCCCGGTCCTGGAGTACCTGTTGTCCTGCACAAGTCACCTGACTGAACTAATGATCTGATTACTAGCCCTTGGTGAGTAGAAGTGGATGTGTTGGGGCAGGGAAAACACTCCAACGTGCAGCACACGTAAGGCTGGGAACCTGTGTGGTGGAATATGGTGGATCAAATACTTGATATTCACTTAGTATTGTTTGATATTCTAATATACAGCTGCAGAATAGTGAGGAGTTTTTATCTCACTATACAGAGTCACCCAGAACTGGATGGGTTCTCTTTGAGTCTGGTGTCTCTCAGGGTTTCTTCGTCATGTTTTCTCATGGTGTTTTTCCTTGCCATTGTCACTTTTGCCCATTAGAGATCTAAAACTAAGTGTAATGCTGTCTATTGTTAAATTCTGTGTAAAAAATTGAGTAAACTAATTAATTGAACATGATTTTCATGGTATACCCTGTGGCAAATATTAAACACTGTCTTACACTGGCATATTTGTAATAATCCATGTCATATAACACACCACTAAGTGATCAGTTGAGGTAGGACAGAAAATCACCAAACTGTGCTGCTACTCTAGAACTGCAGCAGCAAGAGCTGGATGTGTAGAACAGCAGACTGCTGAAAGTTGGACAGGTTGTGGAAATGCAGGCCATTGAAATTGAATTAAAAATACTTTGTCATTATATGGTAGATATAATAACATAACAGACAAAGAAGACAGAAAAGGCAGAAAATTGATATAATTTGACCTGTTTATGTACACTGAAGTACCAGAAAATCTGGTATACCAGTTAATACTTGGTAGGTCCTCCACTGGATCTTGGAGGAAATGTTGCACAGTCCTCACACTGATGTTTGTTGAGGCCCCAGCATTGAATTCCGATGTTACTCGAGGCAGTGTTACACGCCCATCACGTGAAATGATTCTTGCCAGCCGACGCTGGTCACGTTCACCCAGCGTCTTTTTACGGCCACGCTGCTGTCGTAATTTTGAGGTTTTGCCCGAATTCTTGTAGTCACGGTACACACTTAAAATGCTCATACTTGAATATCCAAACTTTGCTTCTATCTCCGAAATGCTACATAAACTCAAATGCTCTGAAACCATGATCTCAGGAGCCCCACCTGTTCAACTGGTTGAAAATCACAAAATCATGATAACTTGCCATTCTTATATGCACTGGTAGATGCAACCAATGACATGCATAGGTGGCATTGCTAGGTATTTTGCACACCAGTTTTTCTGGTACTTCAGTGTTTAGATAAGCTTCATGATTCTTTTATCATACTTTTAAACAAACTGACATTTTTTTCTTGGCTGTTAAACAAATTTAAAAAAAGCTCTAAGCATACATGATGCAACAGGTATGCGTCTTAAGAAACCACTCGTGTCTAGACAACATTTTTTAGGCTTGATTATTTTGTATAGTGTTTGCTGTTGAACATCCACTAATGATAAACATGTAAATGCCAGCATAGGGACAGTTTGGCTTGCGGTCTGTTAGAAGGCCAAGAGCATCTGTCAGGCTCATTAGAAGATGATATGCACTTGGACAACTGGACGACACCGTGTCTGCTGCTTCCCGTCTGGGACTCTTGGCTTGGCACCTCCACACCTGCCACAGAAAGAGATCAACATCTTCAGCATTTATATTGATGTTGGCACATGCTGTAGTTAACAGCCTACATTAAGATTGTTTATCTTCGTGATTATCTATTTTCATTTCCCCTGTTGTAGGGAAGAGGTCCTAAAGAGATGGATTAGTACAGAAGCTCAGGAAGGTACTCACAAATAAAACCTTGTGTCTTTTGGCCCTAAAGGACTGCAACTCTGCAGGAATGGGGTGGCACTGCTGATAAATGATGTGTGTTAAGTATGTCTTCACGCTTCAAGCTGCACTCAATAAAATGTTAACAGAGAAGTGCAAATGGGAGCAAATGGGACAGAAATGTGCAACTTGGGTTGAAAAAGGAGTGAGGCCTTTAGGAATGTGAATTTAGTGAAGAGACGAAATGTGATATGTATCAGTACGGTGGAGATGAGGCGTACATGAGGCGTTTTGTAAGGGACAATGTGATGATCTAGTGAGTGAATTGGAGTTGCTTGCATTAGAATGATTTGGGCAGGCAGACACACAGACATACACAGAGTCTGCGTTAATCTATTTCTATTATAAACTAATTATACACCGATCAGACATAAAATTATGACCACCTCCCTTTGTCTACACTCATTGTCCATTTTCTCATTTCCACTCACCATATAGATGCACTACAGACTGTAGTCCATCTATTTCTCTATGTTCTTTGTTAGTTCTCTAATGGTCAACCACCACAGTGTGTGTTGTACTGGTGTGACTGGATCAGACACAGCAGTGCTGCTGGGGTTTTTAAACACCTCAGTGTCACTGCCTGACTGAAAATAGTCCACCAACCAAAAATGCCCAGTCATCCTGTAGGCAGCATCCTGTGAGCACTGATGAAGGATTAGAGGATGACTAACACAAATTGTGCAACAACAGATGAGCTACTGTCTCTGACTTTACATCTACAGGGTGGAGCAATATGGTGGATGTGTCTTATAAAAACTCCAGCAGCACTGCTTTGTCTGATCCACACACACCAGTACAACACACACTAACACACCACCACCACATCAATGTCACTACAGTGCTGAGAATGATCCACCACCCAAATAACACCTCATCTGTGCTGGTCCTGTGGGGGTTCTGACCATTAGAGAACAGAGTAAAGGGGACTAACAAAGTATGTAGAGAAACAGATGGAATTACAAAGTGGACAATGAGTGTAGAGCAAATGAGGTGGTCATAAAGTTATGCCTGATCTGTGTAACTATTAGAAAATAATGAACTCCAGATTTCACACAAGATAAAATGGAAAGTGAAAACTCAGCATTTCCAATTGTGCATATTAGAAGAACTTACAATACTTTCTAAATGTAGCATATCACCCAGTTCATTATGACTTTTACAGTTAACTGTCTTATAAGAAATTCTGCTTGACTGGTTGCCAACGTCTGCTCTTCAGATGTTTCCCAAGTAATTTGGATCGGGCCAATTCACTACCATATAAACCCACACTGTTGATTCCATGGTAAAAAGACCTGTCCAGGATGAAGAAAGGCTTCTATGAATACAGGCTTAAATTTCTGCATGAATTCATCACATCTGCGTGATGGGAAGTATTTTGTCCCATTTCCCTGTGAAGCTACACACAGACACTCATGCTAGCGTTTTTGTTGATCTCTTGTCTCCTTATCTACTTCTCTGCTGCTATTTATTGCACGGCTCCCTAAATCCACTCTTCTCCTATAACTCTTGATTTCTTTTCTTTCTCGCATTCTTATTGTGTCACTCCCTGCGTCTGCCGTTTTCTGTCTCACACACAAACACGTTCACCTCTACTGACCTAATCAGGTCTCCCACCAGCCACTTCAAAAACAAAACCTCCCATGAGTCTGACTTGCCTTTATATGCAACATTTGTCAAATGTGTGGGCTCTCTTCTCCCTGTTTGACACTTTATTTAATCCCTCATTCCTAATTCAGAGAGAAAAGAATGCTTCTTTATCAGCAAGCAGGGTGGAATACATTGTGTGTGTGTGTGTGTGTGTGTGTGTGTGTGTGTTTGAAGAACCCACGTCTTTACCAGTAACAATCTGCAGAATGAACAGACTCTTGTGTTGATATAATGATGTGTAGAAGGTGATTCACCCCTCAGTGGCCTTGTTGACCCTGCCGTTCTGAGTGTTTCCCTTCCTGCATGAATGTTGAACATAATTGACTAAAAAAGGCTTTTGGCTTTTTGAGTTGTTTCATAATCCCAAATGGCATTCCCAGCCATAGCCAAACTGTTTCTTTCAGAATGTTACCCCCAAAGTGGCACAGAATAAGTCAGGCAAAGCAGCATCTCGTCCGTTTAAACAGTAGAAGACTGTAGCAAAGTGTCTCTGTTACCATCAAGAAGAAAAGTACAAAAAGAATCAATTTACTATTTTCTTGATTTGTTCAACTGTAAACTCTATAACAAGGGAATTTCTAAATCCAAATATTTGTTGTGTTATTAGTGTGAGTGCAGTAGGCGATCACACTATTATCCGTCAGGAGTATTCGGGGTAGTTTTGTCTGGAACTGCTGCAATCTTTGAAATATCGACACCCTTCCAACTCTAAAACGTCTGACATAGTCAGGATCAGTGCACTTGTATAAGGCTAAGGGATCCGTGCACTTGTTTACCCACCACAGTTGTTTTTATCCCCCTTTTATTCCATCCACTTACACTGATTTTCATTTGAGTTTCTATTTTTTGTCATCAGTACTTGCTGCTTGCTGAGGGGCAGGTTAGGTCGAGGCTAAACACACTGAGTGGGTATAAATCCCGCCTCGTGTCCAATCACAGAGCTAGAAATTAAGATGGTATTACGTCATCATTCCTCAAGGACCCAGTTGAGCTTGGTGCACCTATTGTGAGAGTTTTTAAAGATAGGCAGAATCATTAAATGTTTTCTGATTCATATTTATAAAGATGCAGATTCTCTAGAGAAGGGATTCTGTATCTTTGTAAGCTTCTTGAGCTTAACATCGCGAATGCCGCCCACAGAAGTTATGCACTGACTATAGCATAGAGTGCACAGTGCCTTCATTGGCCACAAAGCCACTCTTGCTCTTCCGCTGTGTAATATACAGCTTTAGTCCCCTCCATCTCCAGCTTTTCTGACAAAAAGTTTAAGTAGTGTGAGCTCAGCCCTATTTAAACTGCATGCCCACAGGACTCAATGAGAAAAGCCTGGCTCAACCTGGCTAATTGTTAACCCATGTCAGGATACCATTTAAGGTGATTTTGTTAATGACCTGCATCAAGGATTTTTATTGTGAATTTTATTAAAAAACTGTGTACAAAAATGAGCAAGTTGTATTTAAAAAAAAATACAAATCACCTCACTGCTGATATAAATGGATTTTAAGTTTTTTTTTTAGTCTTCACACTTTTGTGTGAAGTTTGTTAGTAGCATGACAAGTGAGATTTGTGTCTTAGAAACCTCAAACAGTTGAGAAACAATTGTTATAACATTAGCCAGCAGCTAACCTTTCACAGATGTTCCACTACATGAAATGCAATTATGAGTAGATCAAATAGTTGGAATATTGTGTTTTTGTTTTTTGTTTTGTTTTTTTTAATTAAAAATGGTTTTTATTTGAAAATAATCTCCTTGGTGGTAACAGTAACTCTGCTTCTTGTAGTGCTACATCACGGTACCTCATCATGGAAGTAATACATAGTAACTCTAACCAAAATGCAGTCCATTAAGCCAAAAGGAATGCACGTTAATACTGCCTGGCAAGGATAACTTTAGAGTTTAACCCTCATCCCCCAGAGAGAAAGTATAATGTGCAAACACTGAGGAAACAGAAATACAGTTGCACTTGAATGCAAAAGTTTGTCTCTATGCCTTTGTGTATGTTGGTGCGTGCATGCTTATACACTGCATATTATCTGTTTGCATTCCAGAATGTACTCCATTAGCTGGCATGGTAGTGAGAATTAAATTGATTAAGAGCTGTTAATCAGTTACTGCTCCTCAAAACTACAATCTATGCAGGCAACACAGTGGTTTGTATCAACAGAAGATCTGTGCTTTGTCATTTTTTCCCCTCTGCTCTTCCTTATGCTCTCTCATTCACCTTTATCCACTCCCTCCTCAACATAGCTAGTACTATGACTCACAAGCAAGCATTGTGTGAGACAAGCACTTAACTAGAGAATCATATTTTGTTTTATTACGATGGGGAGTTTTTAATTCTAAATTTTAAAAAGGAATGGCTGAGATGAACCATTTTTATTCTATTCTTTTTGCACCTATGGCAAGTATTTGAATGAACGTTAAATTTAAATAGCACCGTTCTCAAAACCAAGGATGCTTTGCATTCAACATACAACTTTTACACCAATCACACACTGGTGAGATGCAGCAGCCAATTGCATAATCTCAACCAGAGATCACAGCCCCTGGGGGACTGAATGGGGTGCAGGGAAGGGAGAGAGGACAACACCCAGGACAGAGAACCATCCACCACTGGGTGGCACACACACAGCCATTCACACACTCACACTAGGACAATCTTTACTGGGGACACACTGGATATTCACACAGCAGCGCAATTTAGAGTAGCCAATTAACCTAACTTCCAAGTTTTTGGGAGGAAACCGGAGTCCCCAGAGGAAAGTCACGCAGACACAGGGAGAACATGGATCCAACCAGATAGGGACTTGAACACAAGACCCTAGTGCCAGGAGGCAAACATGCTAACCACCAAGCCACTGTGCTGAACAGTATTTGTAACTGCTTCAAGAGAGAACTGCTTAGAAGGAAAGATAACAAATCTGAACAATTTGGCTGATTTGTGACAGAATTTCGGGCAGGTGTAGAATAGTCATACAGTGTATATCAGTGGTGTAGCCATGAATGAAATATGATGAATAATTTGTAATTTGTACAATAAAATTTTATTGATAAGGGTTCCTTTTGGATACTTAGTAATTCTTGCTTTTTAAACGGAATCTACCTGAAGCCTTTAGAAAAAATCTTTATGCTACATATAATATTTAAGGCTTCTTTCAGATTGACAATCTAAAGAACACTTTAGGGTGCAAGAGGGGATGGAAATGTTTTTCCCCCAAGAGGATACTTTTCCTATATATTAAAACATTTGTTTCATTTAATCAGCTATAGCTCCTGCACTTTCATCTGATCTGAATTTGGGGTTGGATATTGAACAAGTCAGTGTCATTGTTTCCTCACTGGTTAATTTAAATTTAAAATTTGTGTCTGTTCTATGATATTGCTTGATGCAGGGACTTTTCTTGATGAATAGTGTGAAGAAGTCCTGACTTTTATTGCTGACTATATCTATATGCCTTTTCCTGTTAGTTTCATTCTAGTTTCTATAATTCAAGATGAATGAGTGCTAAGCTGGGGCAATAAGAGGTTCAGGTAGCCACAGGGAACATGCTGTTTTTTAGCTTCTTTTTGTTTTAATAAAGAGATTGACAATGAACTCCCTTTTATGCTGGACATCCTGTTCGTTTGTCAGACTCTTTCATCTGTCAGCCAACAGGAAGGGCACCATCATTAACTTCTAGGAGGAGAACAGAGGAGGGGTGACACACAGAAAATAACAAAGTTATTGGAATTAACAAATCCCAAATAAACTGTGAGTTCATAGCGATGTATTACATTGCTTATAATTATGCATAATTTTTCTACTAGGCTTGGAGTTCTTGTTAAGCATGAAGTGTGGCATCTATAAAATGCTCTTATCTGTGGCATCTATAAAATGCTCTTGAGGGCCTGTGCCATGGATGCGCATCTGATCTCCTGAAACCATAGGTGCAAGACCCTATTTTTTTTTAAGTATTATTATTTTTTTGTTTTGTTTTGTTTTTCTTTTTCTTCAAGATTTGGTCATTTTGTAGGTGGGTCGAAATGGGCGAAAACACATGAAATTTGGTACACACATCTATCATTTGGACAGTTACTCAGGTTCAGTTGGTCTTGTTTGAGAAACCGTCATGCTACCAGGATGGACATAGCCACATGGGCTCAGGAGTACTTGGAAAATCATTGTCATTTAACGCAGTCTGCTGCTGCATCAAGAAATACAACTTGAATCTGTATTATACAAAGAATAAGCCATATATTAATTTTTCACAGAAATGCCAGTGAGTTCTCTGGGCCCAGAGTCATCCGAGATGGACTGAAAGTCCGTGGAAACATGTTCTGTGGTCACACGAAATTTTGGGGAAAATGAACATCGGATTCTACATGCCGAAGATGAAAAAGACCATCCAGACTGTTGCCAACAAGAAGTGCAAAACCCTGCATCTGTGATGGCATGGAAGGGCATCAGTGCCCTTGGGTGATCTGCATATATGTGAAGTTACCATTGATGTAGAGGCTTAGTTTGGTATTTTTGGAGAGACGTATGCTGCCGCCGGGCGACACGGTGGCTCGGTGGGTAGCACCGTCGCCTCACAGCAAGAAGGTCCCGGGTTCGATCCCCGGGTGGGGTG
>JAOVVG010000044.1:13166796-13178538 GCA_028566375.1 Leptodoras nelsoni | reverse complement strand
TAATTGAACCTTCACACTCTGCTCTTACTGGTGCAATGTGCAATTAATGAAGATTTGGCCACCAGGCTGGTCCAATTAGACATGAAACCTCCCACACTAAAATGACAGGTGTTTCAGTTTCATTGTCTAACCCCTGTATATTGAATGTGATTATGGGTTTATTTGTGTATCCCTTATACACCCCAAAATTTGTGAAGGCATCTTTGCTTTACAGCAAGTCTTTGCATGTGCCTTATGCACTTCTGCATGGTACTGTACAGTAATTAGCCGGTAAGTTTTATTGAGCTTCTTGGAGAATCTACCACAGCTCTTCTGGCGACTTTGACTGTCACACATACTCCTTTTTTTCATGCAAAACCCAGCAGCCTTCATTATGTTTGGTTTTTTTTTTGTCTGAAAAGTGGTCTGTTATGTAACGCGTTGCTTTCGTTACTGACATACAAACACTGTGGGTTTGACACTGACTCAATAATGCAGAACTTAAAAAAAACACCAGTAACAGAAGTTGCACGTAAAACAACAGGCTAAGACTTTTGCACAGTATTGTATATTAAATCCCATTGTCTACAAATCAGGAAGAAAGAATTGCCTGCCTGTTGGAAGCCAGGTCCCTTAAAACCCTTAAAAGTACAGGAGACAAATAGAATGCTGCTAAGCTTAGTTAAAGTTAGCTAATTGGCAAACATTAGAAACTTGGTTTATTAAATCACCGGATTCCGATTGATATGTTTAACTGTTGGTTTGCTCTCATGTATTTATTAAGAATTTAAATAATAATTTGTATTATATTATGTCTAGATATAGACATAATGTGAATAACAGAAGCCTCATTGCAATCCATTTGATGTAATATGCTGTTATAATTGTCACATCAGAGTGTGTACTTTAATTTGATTTGTATTATTGATTAAAGAGCAAGGTTGTCTAGTTCCCTTTGCCAAATTGCACATGCTTTCTAAATTTACCTGCGGCATGGCCCTGTGTTAAAAGTAATTGTCTGCTCTCCCTGAGCAAATACTTGTACTAAATCTGTAGTAATCATGGGCGACACAGTGGCTCGGTGGGTAGCACCATCACCTCACAGCAAGAAGGTCCCGGGTTTGATCCCCGGGTGGGGCGGTCTGGGTCCTTTCTGTGTGGAGTCTGCATGTCCTCCCGTGTCTGCGTGGGTTTACTCCAGGTTCTCGGGTTTACTCCAGGTTCTCCGGTTTCCTCCTACAGTCCAAAGACATGCACGTTTGGTTGATTGGTGTCTCTAAAGTGGCCCTAGTGTGTGTGTGTGTGTGTGTGTGCGCGCGAGTGTGCATGTGTGTGCCCTACAATGGATTGGCGCCCTGTCTAGGGTTGTTCCTGCCTTGCGCACTATGCTTCCGTCTAGGCACCGGCTCCCCCGTGACCCTGAAAAGGAATAAGCGGCCAGGAAAATGAATGACTGTAGAAATTATATTGTGAAAAAGCACAAAGCTAATTTAGAAACACAATTTCCAAACCTGTTGTTCAGAGGTCTGTGTGTGAACACAAATTTATTGGTGAGTTATGATTATTTTTAGTTTTTGGATATAGATTTTCAACAGAAATTGGTTCTGAGTGTAGATCTCAGAAACTTTTTTTTTCATATAGAAAGCTTGAATACATTAGCCTGAAATGCCATTAATATGTGACTGTAATAACTACATCATGTTTAATATTCCAATCGAAAGAGCAAAGAATTAATAATATATACTCCCATATGGGGATGGCAAGTTCAGTATGAATGTCTTGTATTAACTCTTGTTGACTCTTTGTACCCTTATGGGGTATTGTGCTAACTTATTACATTATACATTTATTCTCATGCCAGGTAAATACATTTTTATCCAATGTATAAGTAATGGTTGAAAGTCCTGTGAATTTCCATACCACCATGAAACCACTGCCCTACAGTCCCTTTCCAGCAAAATAATTTGGTAAATACAAAATCCCTTGTTAGCCAAATAGTGGTAAGCTTTGAGTATTAGCACATATTTAATTTGTTATTTTTACTCAGGCTTCTTTGGCCCATATTTTGCAGAAGTTCCTTAGTAGATTTGAAGGAGCCTCCCATTTGCCCCCAGTAGAGCCCCCACCATCACCAGCTTGGCACAGACCCTCTAAGGCCCACAACTGACCTCTTTCATTATGGGGCGTTTATGGCCCTAGGAGAGCCGCTAACACTGGAGCCCTTGAGCTTGTGCATCCTTGAGAATGATTGCTGTTGTTAATGGGCCCTGTCCAAGCTCTCCCCTGGTGTGACTTCTAATACAGGAAGTTTTTTCAAACACAAAAGTGATACCCAGCACAGCAGGGGCTGACCACATAACATAAACCGTTTAGTGAAGCGAGCAGCTTGAAAATCCATTTTAACGTGCATGAAATGCTAGAAATAATACACTGTTCTTGTGGTATACTTTAGGAGTGTGAGACAAAAACGGTGGTTTTAGCCTTTAATGGCAGCTCACGTTGTTTTCATAGCCCATAACGGGCACTGGGCAAATATTTGACAAGGCTTAATGCATCCCAGACACAGTTGTTGTGTTCTTTCTTGATTCATACTTTCTTTACCTGTTTCTCATCATTTCCTCAGAAATGTAAGCCTGCCAGTGTTCATCCCTCACAATCACTGGATCATATAACATGGATGCTTTAATGGGAGATAATAAAACTGATTTGTAAATCATTCCACAAGACATAACGCCATGAATAGGGAACCTAAACTACAATAATGCTTCTTGTTTTTCTCAGGTGTGGGTGGATGCTAGTGATGGAGAAGCTATTTTCATCCGTGAGTTCACCCTGAGTCGCCGCGACGACTTCACTGACGATTTCTTAAATGAAGGTCCTGTGAGTCACAAGTCTGAAGATTCTGTAAGTGTCTGAATGTGTATGATGATAATTTGATGGCAAACAATGTATCCTTTCATACATGTTTAACATCTGCAACTCTTTCTTATTCCTAATGATGAACGTTACCTCACAGTAGTTTCATAATGCTATCAGCTGGCATATCATAAAAATCCCAGTGACAGCAAACATGGTTCCGTACAGCTGGCACTGTCAGGAGTGACTCTTGCATGGATATGAATGTAGTGAAGAAGAACAGATGGGAAAAGCATATGACGCACATGCAGGGGAAGGTCTGACATCTGTGTGACCTGACCCTTTTACACAGCTCTCAGAGACCCACTTAGGATCAGCCCAGCTGCTTCCTAAATCCATTCGTCACCCATTTGTGTTATGTAATCGTTGCATGATCGCTCATGATTGATGTGAAGAAATTATTGTTGAGCTTAGCTCCTAGCTGCTTAGGTCTAATATACTGTAACCACCCCGGCCCCGGGAGACGTCCTAGTATTCAACAAAAATCAGTCTTGTTTTGATAACGGTCATAATATTGCAAATACTGGTAAAGTTACTCTGCTATTAGATTGTATCTCAGAAGCATCTAAAGGAATTTAGGCATTTCACTGTTCTGCCATCTATGTGGCCACCCATGCCTTAACCCTTTCATTTTCATTGAAAGGTAGCACCGTCGCCTCACAGCAAGAAGGCCCCGGGTGGGGCGTTCTGGGTCCTTTCTGTGTGGAGTCTGCATGTCCTCCCCGTGTCCGCATGGGTTTACTCCGGATACTCCGGTTTCCTCCCACAGTACAAAGACATGCACGTTAGGTTGATTGGTGTCTCTAAAGTGGCCCGAGTGTGTGAATGTGTTTGTGTGTGTGTGACCTACGATGGAGTGGCACCCTGTCTAGGGTTGTTCGTGCCTTGTGCCCTATGCTGCCGGCTGGGCACCGGCTCTCCTGTCACCCTGAAAAGGAATAAGCAGTTAAGATAATGAAATGAAATTATTTTCTTTTTTAAATTGTAATGTCATACAATGTTTTTCTATTGTTCATTGAGGTTTATATGGCATGATGAATTACACTTTTGTCTTTTATTCTACAATTGCATTTGTTTTTTTTTGTTTTTTTGGGGTTTTTTTTTTGCAACATAGAAAGCATACCTCACTGAATCTCATCATGAAATGAAACATCACCCTTCATTTATACATAAAGGCTCTCTGAATTTCCATTAAAGAAATATTTAATCACCTTCTTGATGGCCAACATGAACAAGACGGTTTTTGAAAATGAATTAGTCACGTGTCTACTTAAAATGAGACCACATAATCTGTATGTGTGGCATGAGGGGAATATTAAGAGATAATAATGACAATCTTCAAATGTCATGAACTGCACTGCCACCTACTTGGAGCAAATCGATACCAGCTGTAGACCTCATTATGTCTTAATGCTGTAATGCCACTATTTAATTCGTGCTATTTGAGATTGAATTGCCTCAGTGAACATCTTGTATTATTGCAAAGTTAAAATGGCTGGATGCAAAATCTGGGGATTTGAGGGATTAAAAACCTCAGTGTTGGATAAAAGCTATTGCAAGCTTCTCACAGAGGAAAATTGTGTAATGTGGGTTGTTACACCCTTCTCCACCATTTGGATTAATCTGATAATGAAGTGGCAAGTCAATGCACATGGAAGGCTGTGTCTTATAGTGCTACACCCTGTCATGCTGTTTAGTACACGGTTTGGGACGCGTCCGAGGTATTTGAGACTCAGACTGTTGTCTCTGAGGTATTACAGTGAGAAACAGAAGTGCACTCAGAGAGCGCAGACCTCTGCCAAGGCCGGTAGGCAAGTCTTTTTAATGATGAGATTGCGTATGTGCGACTAACCCAGTTCATTTTCCCAAAAGTAATATGTGCATCCACACCCAACTCGGATCCACTGCAAAAATGTAATGGGTTCTTCCTTGGCCCATGCTACACCTTTCTACCAGGTTTCATGACAATTGGCTCTGTACTTAAAACATAACCACCTTGGAGGAGGTAATAAAAACAGTATTGTCTAAAATACATTTACATTTATGGCATTTAGCAGACAAATAATAATAATAACTAGAGAGGTGCTTTTCCTGAAGAAAATGTGAGTGTGATTGCAGCGAAGCACCATTTGCATTATTTTGTGTGTCTGTGTAAGTCTGTAGTTTGGGGGTGCTTTTTAATACTTTTAATCAAACACAGGATTTGTGTGTGTAAGCATATAGTAGCTGGGAGTATAAATACATTTGATCAGACTGGTCATAGTGTGTATGCAATGTGTTATTCAAGCAGAAGTAGTGATGACAAAAAATTAGAAACTGAAATGAAAATCAATGGAAGTAGATGGGAAAAAAGGGTGATAAAAACGAGTGTGGTGGGTAAACGAGTGCACGGATCCTTTAGCCTTATACAAGCGCACCAATCCCGACCACGTTGGACATGCGGCAGTTGAAATCCAGACAAAAACTACCCCGAATTATCCTGACGGATAACAAGTGTGATTGCCTACTGCACTCACACTAATAATAATGAAAACATTAACACTATGAAATAACACCAGCACCAACAAGGAATTGTGCCATGACCAAACTCACTGGTTAAATATCAGAAATTAATTTATTTTATTTTTTTTAATTCTTAACAGTATTCCTGATTAAGCTTTGCATGCTCTTGTTATTTTCGCAACCAGCTTCTTGAGGCAACTTGACCCAGGAAGCCTTTCTTATTATGTTATGTCATTGCTAGTTTCAGCCACAAAATGGCTACCCATCAGCCCTCAGTCACATGCCCTAGTCATGCTCAAGATTACTCACATTTTTTCTTTTACACTCCTTTTCACAGTTTATTTACATTTCCTTGTGAAGCTTTTGGCATGTGTTGTCATGTTTCTGCTTGGCTATGCTTAGTCCCAAGTCTGTATTATACCATGTTGTTCTTGCTCTCACTCTTAGTTAATGATCCGTGATCCGTGCTTCCACTTCATGTTTTTTTTTGTTTGTTTAATACATGCAAGTGCATCTGCCTCCCAAGGCAGTTAAAAAAAACTTTTGTAAAATTGCTTATTTAATATTTTTTATTTAAATTCATATACAGAAATTCTCTGTATAAAAAACATAAACTATATTAAATGTATATATTTATTTATTTTTATGCCAAAATTATACATGTAGTTGAATATAACTTATGGAAGAAATGTTCCACTTGGCTGTGGAACTTGATTTAATGTTGTGTTGCCTCAAGTTCTCAAACTCTTAAACAATTATTAGTTTCACCACAGTGCCAGAGAAATTAGTTGTTGCCTTGAATGTAGTTTGCAGCTCCAGAAGTATTTGGGGTCTTGATTCATGGCCTTGTTTTTAGGGTTATAGAGCTACAGAGGAGACGAGCAGCCTCCGCGACCTTGGCTTGTTACTCTGGCGTGACACGGAGGAAGTGATCTTGGAGGGAGAAAACATTTTCATTGGCTATCTGGGTCAAGCAGGACATTAATGACCATTTGGTAGGGAATGTTGTTGGCACAAGACGATGAATGGACCAATAATTACAAGGAACTGACCTTTCAAAATGAAAAAAAAAAGATTTTAAGTCACAATACTCCACTGTACTTTAGTAGATCCACTCCCTGAATTAGCTTATATGTCTTTCTTTATTATCAAGGAGTGCCTTTTAGCGTCTCCTTTCTTTCCCTCTTTCATTTCCTGTGTTTGTGGAATGCTGTGCATGAACATGAACACTGGAGACTATGCTAGTTATTTTAAGTGGTTTATCAGATAAATGAACTATCACTCGTGCTACATAATCCACACACATCCTTCATGCTCTGCTGGAACTCTGCAGGTTGTAATGGGTGGCACAGTATCACGAAAGTGAAAAAAGGACATCCTCTGGCTGTGGCTATGAAATGTTTATGATGGGAGGGATGGCTCCCCTGGGAGGAAAATCACGAACAGCCTTGCTTTCTTTAAACTTCTGTATAAATGTATACTTCTGATTGCAAAATGTCCAGGCACTGAACCAATAACAAAGCAGCCTCAGTTATGTTTTGAAAGTCATTATGTTGTCAAAATGCTGAAAACGGTATTCTTTGTGATAGGATCAGCATTGTAATGTAAACATATGTTTTTCATAGTGTTTTTATAATACAGGAGCAGTGGATATTAGCTCAATACTATTTTCAAAACAGATTTGAAACGGGGTCATACAAAAGGATTAAAGCAGGATGGGGTTCAAAAGTAACACAGACAGACTTGTGTTCTGATGCATTTCTGTCATAACCAGCACCAACTGTCAGCAATTTGTGTTATGGTAGCTATTCTGTGGGGTCAGACCAGATGGGCTAGCCTTCATTCCTCCTTGCACGTCAGTGAGCTATGGGTGCCCATGACCTTGTCAGCAGTTAACCTGTTGCCCTTTCTTGCACCAATTTTGGTGCTAACCACTGAATACTGGGAAAACCCCGCAAGACCAGCTGTAGATGCCTTTGGATATGCCCTGACCCAGTTGTATAGTCATCACAATTTGGCCAGGACCCCCACAGGACCAGCACAGATCAGGACCTATTGAGGTGGAGGACTATTCTCAGCACTGCAGTGACACTGATGGAGTTTTTAAACACTGTCGCACTGAGGTGTTTAAAAACTCCAGCAGCACTGCTGTATTTAATGGGCTCATCTTGTATCTGCTGTTTTCTTTAGATGCGACTTTGACACGATAAAAGCCTAATAAGCATTTATTAAATGTAGACTTCCTCAGCATTTCAGAAAGTAGGTCCATCACAATACATCATGCAGGAGAAGTGAATTCATCTGAGCAGGACAGAAGGACAGTATTATTCAGATGAGGACAAAAAGGGGAGTACTTTTGCTTGCCCTGAATTGTACAGCTTTTTATTTTTATACCTCAATCAATAAAATGGACTTGATTGGTTCATAAACTCCATGAAACTTTTTTCGACCAGTCTGACCCTGCTTAAAAGTTAGATTGTAGCCTTAACTTTGGTTATATTGTACACATGACTACTATTTTCACGCCCACTGTTCCTGGGATAGGGACCGGCTTCAATGGAACCCTGACCAGGATAAAATGGTGAACATCTTTACTCACACCTTGAATATGGTGTTGCAGTTTAGACTGGATGCAAGTTACAGAAAGAACATGGAGCGTTCTGTGCTTTCCTGCAGTAAATATAATAGACAAGTTGGTGCAAACAGAGAGGGTGAGGGCTAACGTCAGCATCATTGATGGATCATTTGCATCAATTACTTTGTGTGTCCTTGTTGAAAATGGAGCTGAAAACATGAATGAATTATTCAGGAGCAGCTGGTAGCTCTGTCTTAGCTCAAGCTTGGCCAAGCATTATTTCTGTGCTTGATTTGATCTGGATTCTATTCAGCTTGGTCAGAACACGTGTGGCTTACGGAAAACAAGAGCCTTTGTATCACAGTTACACAGAAGTGCTGAGTTAAGTGTTGAGTGAGTTGAAAATCTGTGTGTGTTGCTGGAAACGCTCTGGCATTCAGGGCTTGCAATGGTGTTTCATTCGTGGTGTGTATTTGGTGCTTATGTGGTCTAACCCCAGTGCATCATGGGTGCTGGCACCGAGCTGATGGAGATCCTGCTCTGTGGTTAGTCTCCACAAACCAGAGAGGGTTGCTGCGAATATGTGAAGTAGTTGGGTAATAGAAAAAAAATTTTACTTCTCACATTGTTTTTTTTCCCACCATGTTAAAGTACTACATGTGACTGAGTAAATAAATGTGCTGTAATCCAGTTTTGTAAATCACATGAATTGCATCTTATAATACAGACAATAATGATTTCATTTCACTGTCAACTTTGTGGGGCACAACACACCAAAACACAGGGGAAAAACACATTATAGGGCTGTACAAGACTGGGTAAAACGAGCAGAATTATTTTGCGCAATACTGAAATTATTTTCACAATTATTCCCCCAACCTAAGAACATTTTTTATTTATTAGTTTAATTCTGATCATTTGGAAAAGCCTTTTTCTTTTGCTATGTATTTTACAAGCCAACAGATCATTCTTTAAGTTTCATTCATTTACTTTTTAGATTGAATTAAGTAGGGATTGTCATTTGTTGTGTCATTTGATCAGAGCAGATGTTGTATCCATCTCATGTGCCTACTCATTTTATCCATGTTTTCTTCTCCAGGCTTGCATGGCTTATAGACTGCCCTCCTGATGGCATTTTAATTATTTACACTCTATAATAATCGTTGCAGATTTCAAAGCCAAAGTAGGCAATGCACTGGAATGCAGACTGCATAGCTGCTTTTTTTAAAACATTTTTGTTACCAGGTCACAAAGCACTTGAGTTTATGTCTTGGTTAAGCTATATATAATGGCACAAATACTCAAGCAATGAGAAATGTGCAACTTAGTTTTTCCTGGGTCAAACTTGAAAAACCTGAACAGCCCACTTGATTGACATGAGTATTAACTACTGTACCTGTAAACAACACACACAAAATGACATATAAATATGTTTCCACCTACATTGGGTCAAAAGCACTAGAACAATGCCTGCTATCAGTAAAGCCAAAAAGAGAGTAGCTTGTTAATAAAAAAGTTAAGTGAGCATAGCACCCAGACCAGTAAAATCAAAATTATTTTTTTGAAAATTAGATTAGATTTGATTAGATTATTTCTCTGCATGCACTCATCTCTCACCTAGATAATTGCTATGTTTCTCCATGCCCTCACTTCATTTTCCTCACTTTGATACTGACTATAACTGATAATTAAATGATTAATAGATTATTAATATTATTATTATTAAGGGATTTAACTGCTGATAGTCTGACAAAGATAATTGACAATTGGGTTCAGCAAACTATTCTGCTTTCTCTCACTTTTGCTTTTTCAACTTTTCAAGCAGTGGGTGACACTTTTCATGTTGCAGCTAGCTAACAATGATCTTCATGCTTTCTCTAACAAGGAACACTTTCTTTGCTGTATGTCTACATGATCAATTGCGTCAGCCAGTGAGCTAACTACAAATAAATAACCAGATAACCTCCACCACCAAGCTAGTAACTAGTTCTGTTAAAAGCTTATTTCTCTTTGACGTGAATGGCTGCTGAATTATCTAATCTATATGGTGAAGGAGAATTTAAATAGCAACCAAACACTGCATGTATTACTCTAAGAGGGCAAAAAACATTGAACTTCATATTGTCTTGCAGGTTTTTACAAATATTAAAAAAACAGAACCTCTTTATGTGTTAGTTGATAGTTATTCATGGGAAATAGAAAAGTTGTAGAGTATTATATAGAAATGTAAGGTTTGTGCCAGTGGGTTAATCACAAACTTCTAAAAATGCAATAAAAATAAAAACAATCCCTCGAACTTAACTGATAAATGTAGAAAGAAATCATTTTCGCTGTTTTCACTGGCAAACCTAATTGTGTTTTATAAAAAATAAAAATAAACAATAAATACAATAGAATGTGATGGCTGCAACACACTCAAAATGTTGATACAGAAGCAAAAAAGACTGAAAAGGTTACACGAGTAACACTGGAAGGTTCCACAATTAGCAGTTTAACTGTTAACCGGTGAGGGCAAGATTGAGTATAAAAGGAGCATCCACCAAAAGCTTAGTCTTTGCAAGCAAGGATGGGTGTCAAACTTCAGGAGAGAAATGTCATTCAGTTCAAATACAATGTTTCTCAGCACAAGATTGCAAAGCATTTAGGTCTTTCACCATCTACAGTTCATAATATCATGAAAAGTCATCTCAGGGAAATCTCAGTGCATACAGGTCCAAGGGTGGAAACTGCTGCTGAATGTGTGTGATCATCGAGCCCTCAGGCGCTATTGTTTGAGAAGTTGTCATGCTTCCGTGATGGTTATAGCCACATGGGCTCGGGAGAACTTTAGAACATTGTTGTTATTTAACACAGTTCACCTCTGCATCAAGAAATGCGACCTGAAACTGTATTATGCAAAGAGGAAGCAATATATTCATTTTGTGAAGAAACACCAGCGAGGTCATCTAAAATGAACCGAAACACAGTGGAAACGTGTTCTATGGTCAGACGGGGGAAAAAAGACCATCCAGACTGTTGCCAAGAAAAGTGAAAAAACCAGCAATCTGTAATGGCTGGGGGTGCATCAGTGCCCATGGCATGGGTGATCTGCATATATACTGTATGTGAAGGTACCATTGATTTGGAGGCTTATATTGGAGAAACATATTCTGCAGTCAGGACAATGACTTTTCCCAAGAACTCTGTCAATTTCAGCAGGACAATGCCAGGCCTCATTCTGCACAAGTTACGACAGCTTTGCTTCATAGACATAGAGTGTGTGTCCTTGACTGGCCTGCCTGCAGTCCAGATCTGTCTCCTATTGAAAATGTAAGGTGCATCATGAAGAGGAGAATCTGCGACAATTAGTATCTTGAATTCCCAAATGATTAAAAAAATATAATTAAGCGCTCCCGAGTGGCACAACGACAACATCCGGAGATCACTAGTTCGAATCCTGGTGATGCTATAGCCGGCCGTGGTGGGAGGGGCAGCATACGTTCTCCTCCCATGTCAATCAGCGCGAGACTGTCCAATCACGGGCGTCTGTGAGCTCATGCATACAAGAGGTGGACGGGAGCACTCTCCTCCAAGCGGGCAACACCGCTCCCGAAAAGTTGCATGGGCAGCAGCTCGAAAAGAGGTGGCGGCTTGCGTCACTTGTATCGGAGGAAGCACGCGATGGCTTCGCCCTCCCTGATTGGCAGTTCGTCGTGTGACAAGGGGGGAAAGCATTGATGGATGGGAATTGGAGACGACTAAATTAGGGAGAAAATCGGGGAAAAATCCCC
>JAOVVG010000044.1:13122920-13134409 GCA_028566375.1 Leptodoras nelsoni | reverse complement strand
GTAAATAGTCATGAAAATAAAGAAAACGCATTGAATGAGAAGGTGTGTCCAAACTTTTGGCCTGTACTGTATGTGGTATCCTGCTAAAATTATATCATTGCTTAATGATACCCAGTGAGCTTTGTGCTCATTTGCAATTTTTTTTTACATTTTTACAATAGTAAGAGGAGCTGTCTGTTTTACTGAAATTAAGAAATCATTACATTATTTCTTAAAAACTGAAAAAAAGTCTTTTGGTTTGTTTGTTGATTCAGTCCTTGATGCTATACAAAAAATGATCAGTGATTCTTGCATATATAAACTGCATAAAAATTCAGTTCACACTGGATGCACTTTATCTGCATGCACCTTATCTACTAGCAGAGACAAAGAGCAGCACTACACTTTGACTTTAATGTGGTTTGGCAACTGCAGCCTTTGATAATCAGCTATGTGTAGGCAATTTTTTTTTTCATGTTGAAAGCATCCTTACAGTTTTGTCTTTACATGTGCCTAAGATTTGCACAGTACTGTGTAAGTTGTTGAATGTTTCCCATTGCATGTTTTGATAGACTTGACAAGCCATTTAAATAATAGCTTTGGTTGTACATGTCAAAGGTTTTTTTTTTTTTTCCTTTTTGCTCCGTAACTACCACCTGTGATTAATTTAAATGCCGGTGCACCTGCACTGCACAGCTGCTGTCTCAAAACATTGTACTCTGTACAGCTTTAGCAAAGCGGTTTTAAACTTGGGAGACTTCTGGTTCTGCTATAATTAAGGTCCATACATGAACAGCATGATGCAGATTATAGACACTTTCATTTTTATGAAGTTTGATGTCACTGTCTTTCCTGCATCATTGTGAGTAGGAAATAGTCAATGGGTTAAATGTAATGCCAGAGCCAGAAAAGCAACAAAAACCATTTGCATTTGATTGCAAGTTGAATAGAAAATCCAGTGTGTATAGGAGATGTAGACCAAGGCCAAACCGACCCTATTTAAACAGCAAGCAGCCTAACACTCAAGTAAAGCCATATTCCAGTCATCACACATAGTGTTAGTTTTGTTTTCTATTGTTCTTGGTTTTACTCAAGTGTTCCTGCACAGCTTAGATCACTTTAATGATCACATCTGACTGCAATGAAAAGCTTTGCATTCCCTTTAATCATCCCCTACTATTTTCCCCTCTTTTCCCAGCTGAGGACACTGTGATTGCTATTCCTTATGGAAGTCGTCATGTGCGCCTGGTTCTGAAAGGCCCGGATCACTTGTGTAAGTCTTGGTAGGTCCAGGGGCTTCCATTCAGAACTGAGAAGATAAGGATTTGGTTTATCCTGTTTATATTCAAATAACATTATTGCATATATCTAAATGTAGTGTAAGTGGGTATTCCATGGTGGACCTTTTGGCTCTGAATAGACAAATCCTCTTAAGCATTTAGGACCACTGAATGATCAGATGTCGCTGTTGGATTAAAGGAAAATTCATTTTGATACCCTGTTGGTAGAAAGGATGATGCATGCTGCATTCATTATTTAAAGCTGCCAGATTGTTGCAAGGTTGAGTGAGGTTTCATGTGCAAGGATTTTCTAATAGAAGGTTTTAACTCTAATAACCATTAATGAGAGATTTGCTATGTTGCCCATGTAATTTACCACTGAAAGGCGACACCATATTTGCAAACGGAAGATTATTTTACATTGCAATTCACTCGCATTCAAAGACATTCAAGGATTGCATCAACGATGTCAAGATGCTGGCAACCATCCGCATAATATGGCAGAAAATCTAAAACAAATGTCTTCCATCCTTTCATTATTCTCATCACAGCCAGCAGAGAGCTTCTTTTTGAAGATGTAGCATAGCTGCTTTTCTCATGAACACATTTTTGGCAAGTTTCTGACTGCGGGCAACCAAATAGTAACCAGCTGGCTGCTGGCAATGACTTACGCTCTTGGAAGGTTTTTGTTCCCATTTTGGTATTTTGTAAATGTCCACACTGGATTAAGACAAGACCCCATAAATCGAAGGTTGACTTCAGGTCATGTTATGAAGGGAGCAAGGCAATACACACTTCAAGAGATCTGCCATTGCCTGAAAGCCCACACAATCTAGCCAAGCATGACTGAATATGGTACAGAAATCACTACAAGTATAAGAATTTGTTGTTGTTTTTTTAACTTGTGCGCCAAATAACAAATGTCAGGCAGGAGTCCAGAGAGGAATGTACTGTATGTGACAAGGTGCAACTTGATGTGGTACAAAATGCCCTTGCAATATGTCCGAAATTAAAATGTGGTAGTACATCACACTTGGAAGCACCTGCTAAATCTCTTTCACATGAGACACAGGTAGAGGTTTATAAAGCTTTTACGTTTATGGGCAACTACTCAAGATTAAAAGTGGTAATGCAAGTTCAGTAACCAAGATAATGTGAAATTAAATTCTTGCTAAAGTAAGTTCTGTCAGAACACGTAAGCAGTGTATAGGGCATTAATACTGCTGATACTGTATGTAATCTGGCAAACAATTCGTTTTAATATAAGAATAAAATCTAAAAATGTGAAATTAAACTGCATTTGTTGTAGTGGCTTCTGTCACATCTGGAAATTTGTCAAAAAGTGCTGCTTAAAGTGTTAAATTGGTTTAGTATATATGAGGAAATGTTTGTGTCTGTCTGTGATGTATGATCAGGGTTGCCAGTTCTGTATGACAAAAGCAGCAGGCTAGTAAGTTTCCCTGAGTAGTTCTTTCACCAAGGTCATATCTTTTCACATATTCTTTTGATAAAATAAAAATATCTATGGGAATGAATAATCTGAGCTGGCAGTTTAAATGCCTTTGCAGTTTAAATGCAAACCACACACCTGGCAACACTCCCTTAACAATTCCAACTAATATGCATGGCATTCATTTATACAAGGTAGACAAGGTAGACAAGGTAGGAAAGAATACATTATCAGCCTCACTTCCCGTTTCCCCGCCTTTTCTTGTGGTTAGGACTTCCTGCATTTTGCATAATCCTTCTTCAAATACAGGAAGGAGAAAAGTGCACTTTGTATGTTGCCATGTGCACAGCATTTAAATTGTGTTTAAGCTTGTACTCCATTTAAGTACATAACATGCCAGGTTTTTGTGCAAAATTACACTTGAAAATGGACACAATCAGTTTAGTAATCTGAGTGTAAAATCAGAAATCTGAGAATGTATGCTCTTCTGGTTTTTACTTTTTTGAAGCAAGTGATTGTTTATTAAGGAGCCTAAGAGTCTCTTATACTCTATGTCTAGTTTAAATTATACAAATGAAATAGCCTTTGAGACACTGATGTAATTTATACTCATGTCATGTAGAGTGGTACACAGCCTAATGCTAAAGTTGCATAGGCTTTGGATATTTGACACATTGTAGCCATTAGTAGATTGCTGTTTTTGTTTCTAGATCTGGAGAGTAAGACCTTGCAGGGAATCAAAGGGGAGCTTTCTCTGGAGGGAACCAAGCAATACATCTTGCAGAACACAATCATTGACTTCCAGAAACTCACTGACAAGGAGATCCTTAGAATCATTGGACCACTTGAGGCTGACTTTACTGTCAAAGTAAGACAATAATCTGTTTTTAAAATTACTATTGCATCATCTTTATTTCAAAGAAACTACTGTTTGTATGTGTAAGAGAATAATTTGCCTGAAGGGCATCTAGTCATGCTAATTTGGGTTCATTAAGAATTTCCACATGTTAAATGATCAGTCTTGGAAAAATAACTAATTTAACAAATACTGTATGCTCTCTGCCTGAACAAGGCACAAGCTAGATCTTAGGAGAGAGGAGTACTATGGATGGCTATGAGTTTCCCTTATCACGTTGAAGTTCTCTTGCAAACTTGCCCCTAACTCCCTCCAGAAATGAATTAGATTCCTGGCTGACAGCCACCCAGCAATTATTACACCTCTGCTTTTACCCAGTTTAAGTAGCTCCCTAGATTAATGTGCTGGCTGTCATACACTTAATGGAATAGCCGATTTGAAATGAAGCAGCCAACAGTTGGAAAATGCCAGTAAAAACAATTCTCTCCCTCCTAAAATTCATCCAAAATAACACAATAAATAGGAATGTCGGAGACAGAAATCTGAGAAGCTGTAAATGCCTAATTTTCTAATTTGATACCAGGAAGATGGCCAGTTCACATCACAATTTTTGGGAAAGCTGAGACAAGGGGAATAAAAAGTCATTAAAACAAGCCAGACAGTGATTGCACTTTAAATAAATGTGTGAATTGTTCAGTTCCTCTTACCCATTCTCCAAAAATCATGCATTGTTTTCCCTGTTCATTCCTGGAAATCATTTTATGTAAACTGTGTAAATATTTGAAACTGTATTTCCCATCTAATTGACATAAGATGCAGCTCTGTACGCCAGTCTTCAGTGTACCGTTTCTGGCACTAAAAAGCTCAAACATGCATTGAAAATGACTTTGAAATCTCTTTGATGGGTTGAATTTCATTGTTCTCAACCAATAAATGATTAAGGTCCAAAAAGTTTCAAACCAGTTGTGACATAACCCATCTGGGGCTAAAAAGGAGTCCGAGAGGAAGCTTAAGGATTTGAGTGGGAGGTTGGGCCAGCGTATGGTTTCAATAAATAGCTTTATTAGTGGATGAGGTTTTAGAGATGGTGGGTGTTTTACCCAGCTCCAGGCCTGACTCAGTAAGGATGTATGGGGAGTGATATCTTACCAATCGATGAAACACTTTTGTCACCACTAAAGAATGTGACAGGTCTTGGAAGTTTATTTAGGCAAGGCTAGGACTTGAACTAGAAGAGGGAGAACAGAACTCTCTGGATATTTGAGTCTTTGCACTATTGTGCTTTTCAAAGTGTCTAGGAGGTGAAGACAAACCTTATGAGATCCTCAGAGAGTGTGATAGAGTTAGCCTGAACCTATTTAGTACATGATTCACTGGCAACTTGGTGTATGAATTAAACACTGTTAACTAAAGTGAAATTAATGCCAGGTGTCTTTATCAGAGACTCGTGGCACTCTAACCACAACCATTAGAGCGCTCCATAAAGGGAGAGTGTACTTCAAATGCACGAGTGTGTATAGAGCAGGGGTCCTGCTGGCTAGGTGCCGAATCCCAGTCTTCATGAGCATTAGTCAAAGCACCGGCACGTCCATAATCCCCTTCAGCGATAGTGTGATTGGCTCAGTCTTTTGATTGATGACAGTCAGCCTTAAGACAATACTAGCTTTGTAATGTCTGATCAAAAAGTAATGCCTCAAAAGAATATTTTGAAAAGTATATCTGAGGTATATATATGCTGGTCTGTATATTGTTTGTGCAGCTGACATTGCTGTATACATCATTAATAACACAATGCTGAATACTGCTATTCATCCTATGCAGAGAGGCAGTGTAGCTCAGTGGTTAAGAGGTTGGACTACTGACCAGAAGTTTGTGAGTTTACCACAGCCACTGCTGGGCCCTTGAGCAAGGCCCTTAACTGCTCAGTTGTGTAAATGAGATAAATGTAAGTCACTCTGGATAAGGGTGTCTGCCAAATGCCATGAGTGTAAATGTAAGTGTATCTATACCATAGCTTTTTTCCTCTTTCTATGTCCCCAGTGACTTCTTTTCTCCAAAGTCCAGTTAGATGAAACAAAAAGAATGAGTCTTTAAGAATCAAGGTGCTTGCTCCCACAGATTGTTCCAGAACACTCATAAATATGGTGGTGAGCCTCCTCTCCCGTAATCATTAGCCTACACAGTTAAAGAAATACTATTCCGCTCATCACAACTAAGTGGATTCAGAATAACTGCATATAACTACAGTTTTTCTGAAGTAATAACTGCATAAAGGAATACCGTGTCCGTTTTTGCCACAAATTGAAGGCATTCATCCCTAATTGCATTCTGAAAATGTAGAAGGTTAAATAATGGTTTAAAATTTTAAACTCAATGAATGAATTAAATTGTTATTTCTTAAGAACTGATTTTACTTCTACATGATTATGCCTTTAGAGTTTTACAGATAATTCTCTCCTGCCCCAAGAGGGTTAAAATGTTATGTATTATTCTGACACATGCAGAAATGCTTAATTTTTTCCCCATACCTTCACTTAAATAGGTCCATTATGTCAACGGTATAGACAGTGTGGTGCAGTTTATCTTCTACCAGCCAATCATCCATCGCTGGAGAGAGACCGACTTCTTCCCCTGTTCTGTAACTTGTGGTGGAGGTAAAAATCTTTGAATTCATATTCATATCCAGTTCACATGAGTGTCTACAAATGTCTCTTTTTAATGTACCCAGGGTATCAGCTGACTTCAGCAGAGTGCTTTGACCTGCGCAGTAATCGTGTGGTGGTGGACCAGTATTGCCATTATTACCCTGAGAATGTCAAGCCCAAACCCAGATTGCAGGAGTGCAATATGGACCCTTGTCCTGCCAAGTAGGTGATTCAAATTGTTATGCAACCTGAAGGCTCAGACGAGTAACTGTTCTTTATTATTTGATTAAATAGGACATCTATGAATTATATTTAACTCAAATGTCATAGCTTTGTGTATAACATTACATATTTTTGATGTGTAATTTCTAGTGATGGCTACAAGCAAATAATGCCCTATGACCTTTACCACCCACTGCCTCGGTATGTACTTTAACTTCCTCCTAGGCCTTTTCTGCTGCACTTTCCCCATGGCCTTCACAAAACCTCTCAGTCCTGGCCAGCTTTCCAATCCACCTCAGCCTGTCTTTGCCGAGTAGCATTTCAAGTTCTCTTCCACAAAAGCAGAGAGCCAGAGGTTTCACATTCTATTTCAATGAAGCACTCACTGGGCCTAAAGCCAAACTGAGACAGTGAAGGCTTTCAGTCCTCTTGCAGTAGTCAGTGCAGATGCTTTAAGTCAGTGAGACTGCAGTATGGCCTTTCAGCAAATCAGAAGTGAACTGCTTAGGGAATTTTGGCTTTTTTGTGCATGCCAGGATTTCTTGCTCTTAATTTGATGCCTAAAACACTACTGTGATTTTGATCAATATAATGTTTATTACTGACATTAGAAGCTTTCTGACCTGAAATGGGAAAAAAACACTTGAATGTTCCTCTTAAATTCTGAAATCTCTAATGTGAGATGGGAGAGCAGCCCGTGGACTGCCTGTTCTACATCCTGCGGTGGGGGAGTTCAAAGTCGTTCCGTCTCATGTGTGGAAGAAGACATGCAGGGAAACATCACTCCCACAGATGAATGGAAGTGTCTATACGCACCCAAGGCATCCATTGTGCAACCATGCAATACGTTTGACTGCCCAACATGGATTGCGCAGGAATGGTCACCGGTAATTAATGTTTATTCTGATCAACATTTTTTAATACTTTCTTTTTTTATTGATTCAACAATAGCTATAATTTTAGTCATGGATAATCACCTCCAGTTTGTCTTAATGTAAAAATAAAGCTTATCTTCTCATTATTCAGCAATATATCAAATGACACATGATCCAGCACATCAGTTTTTCTGCCTGATAAACTAGAAGCCCAGTGGCAGAAAGATTTATCTAATCAATTAATCAAGATCATAATTAGTGCATGGAATGTATCATTCAAGTTGCTATTAAGATTTGTCGAATGGAACAATATAATGCTTGTGATTTTGCTCATCCACTGTGGTGTTTTGCAAAGGAAATGCCTAGGATTTAAAAGATTTAAAGAATAAGCTGACCAAGCACTCATTTGCTATTGTCTCAGCTCAGTTATTTCATAATTTTATCCACACCAAAGATGATCTACTGGATAATAATTGTTATAATAAGTGTTAATAATAATTTTTCTTCAACTCTCTAACTTTGCTTCAATATATAACAGTTTCAACTCTTCTGGGAAGGCTTTCCACAAGGTTTAGCAGTGTGTTTTTGGGAATCTTTGCCCATTCTTCCAGAAGTACATTTGTGAGGTCAGACACTGATGTTGGATGAGAAGGCCTGGCTCACAGTCTCCACTCTAATTCATCCCAAAGGTGTTCTATTAGGTTGAGGTCAGGCCAGTCAGACTCCCTCATCCATGTCTTTATGGACCTTGTTTTGTGCACTGGTGTGCAGTCATGTTGGAACAGGAAGTGGTTATGCCCAAATTGTTCCCACAAAGTTGGGAGCATGAAATTGTCCAAAATCTCTTGGTATGCTGAAGCATTAAGGGGTTGAGCCCAACTCCTGAAAAACAACCCCACACCATAATCCCCCTCCACCAAACTTTAGCACAATGCAGTCAGACAAGTACCGTTCTCCTGGCAACCGCCAAACCCAGACTCATCCATCAGATTGCCAGATGGAGAAGCGTGATTTGTCACTCCAGAGAACACGTCTGAGTCCAGTGGCGGTGTGATTTACACCACTGCATCCGATGCTTTGCTGTGCGTTTGGTGATGTAAGGCTTGGATGCAGCTGTTCGGCCATGGAAACCCATTCCATGAATCTCTCTACGCACTGTTCTTGAGCTAATCTGAAATTTGGAGGTCTGTAATGATTAACTCTGCAGAAAGTTGGTGGCCTCTGTGCACTATGAACCTCAACATTCACTGACCCCACTCTGTCATTTTACATGGCCTACCACTTCATGGCTGAATTGTCTTTACAAATCGCTTCCACTTTGTTAATACCACTGACAGTTGACTGTGGAATGTTTAGTAGTGAGGAAATTTCACAACTGGACTTGTTGCACAGGTGGCATCCTATCACTGTACCATACTGGAGTGACCCATTCTTTCACAAATGTTTGTAGAAGCAGTCTGCATGCCTAGGTTCTTGATTTTATATGCCTGTGGCCATAGAAGTGATTGGAACACCTGAATTCAATTATTTGGATGGGTGAGTCAATACTTTTGGCAATATAGTGTATGATGAACTGCTATGAACAGCATTTTTACTGTTAAAAAGTTGTTAACAAACACAATTTCATCTGAACTATTTGAAACATCAAATCCATAAGCCAAAAATATACAATATGCTTGGTATGTGGGATCAGCTCTGGAACTGCAAAGGAGATATCCCAAACTCTACCTTTTTTTTCTCCAACAGAAATAGTCCTTTAGCACCTCAGGATACCTAGAACTTAATTGCTCACCATTGGGTTTTGGACTGTTCAATTTTAAATACCTATAATAGATGGGCCTCATGGTAACTGTTAAGTCATACCAGAAAAAACTCATTACTATCTGTTATTTCTGATACCATACTGCACTCCAGCACTAACAATGGGTTAATGAAAGAAGATGAAAAAATATAGCAGTTAATCTTCTCTGTCATTTGACCTTTTTAAAACCATAGGACTACCCACTAAAATACACAGATATTAAACATTACAGGCTTGTGTTATTACTGCTAACATGGCAGTGTTGTAATCTTTGCAACACTGCAACATCCTAAACACATAAAACTTTACGACGTTTCAAAAGCGTACAAGAGTTGAATCTAGGGTCAAAACAAACCAGAAATTCCATCTGATATTATTAAGAACAAAAACATGATTAGCTTCAATATCTTAATCTAAAATAAGAAGCTGAGTATCAGCCTCTCACTTTTGGATTGTTTTTTCTTTATTTCAGAAGTAAATTTCCTTTTATGAGAAAATAACCAAGAATTAATGGACCCAGATTTGTGGCCTTCTGAAAAATGTGAAAACCTGGGATTTTGTGTCCCTTGACTGTTCTTCTTCCTAAATCTCTATTATATGCTTGTATTGGCTGAAAACACATTTCATAAGCATTTATTAAGTATCTAGAGTTGCTAGGCTTCTTCCTTTTCTTTGGACATGGGGCTTGGGGAGCATGATTGCAGTTTCATGTTGTCATTAAAGAAGCAATTATTGATGCATTCTGCATATCAGATGCAGGGATCTGCTCTGTGGTTCTGCCAGTCCTTATACTATACATAATGCAAATCCTTACCTACTGTACAGTATGTAACTCATGGTACTGTAGTGGCAAAATCATTTTGTAATGATGGAGTAGCACTTACAACTGCTGACTTATTTATTTTTATAATGAGCGCATAGCATACTGTATTTCCTACACATCTACTGACTCTACTGGTTGGCTGACTTATTCACTCCCTTCAGCTGTTAAGAATGTAAGGGCTCTTTTCTTATCCTGACGTGTGCATAAGTTATTTGTTAACATTGGTGTGTTGCTATTTTGCTTGGGCATGAGCCATACATTTGTTGTTTTTTGAGCTGTTGCAGTGTTTTTAGTCATAATATAATGGGTAGCTTGATATAGGTGGAACAGTGCCAAAGGGTGGCAGGGTTTTTTTTTATGTACTGTATTTTGGTTCAAAACATAAGTAAGTATGCATGTACAAGATGATCTTCCTACTTCAAGTGCAGTCTTAAAGTGCAGCTCTGTTTTTACAGCCTAGTTTTTTGGATTTTCACTACTTATGTCACCCCTTTAACAACATGATTGAGCAACTTTGTCTAACTGCTAAGTGAATACTACAGACCTCATTATTTTATCCATAATAAATAGGAACAAGCAGCTCGGTTGTGGATAATTAAGGCCATTTCACACTGATAGGTGGTGTCCTTCAGCTTTTAAATCCACACCAGGTGCGAGACACACCATAAAACTGTGCACCCATCCATCCTGCTGCAACTCCTTAGACAACATGTAACGTGACCAAACATTATTATTAGTTTGCAATGAAGTTGCTTATCTTTTAATGGTACTTATTTGGTTAAATGTTCATTAATTCAGTCTAATTGTCCAGTAACAGGGTGTTTTGTTGATAAGACAGTATGTGTATGACAGTTTTCATACTGAAAAGACACACAAAAAAGAATCAACATTTACACATTTTGTGTGTGTATGTGTACCTGAAAACACTGTTTAAGAAAAAGACAAACCAAATATTGACTTCCTTTAGTTTAGTACTGTTTACTGCACTTTATAGTGTTTTCTTTGATGTAGAAAGGCCTTCACTATTTTTACAGGCATGTTTGCTTTACAGTTAGTCTTTGCATGTTCCTAAGACTTCTGCATCATACTGTACAGTAATTAGCTGGTTTTACTGAGTCTCTTGGAGAATCTGCCGCAACTCTTCTGAAGACTTGTCTCTCTTCTGAAGACTTGAAGACTGTCACACTTACTTCTTTTTTTGCCCAGCAGCCTTCATAATGTTTTTTGTCTGAAAAGTGGTCTGTTATGTAATGTGTTGCTTTTGTTACAGACATACAAACATTTATGTGTAACATTTAATTCTTAATTTTTGTACTCAATAATGCAGATACATACATACAGGGGTTAGACAATGAAACTGAAACACCTGTCACACCTAGTGTGGGAGGTTTCATGGCTAAATTGGACCAGCTGATGGCCAACCTTCATTAACTGCACATTGCACCAGTAAGAGCAGAGTGTGAAGGTTCAATTAGCAGGGCAAGAGCACAGTTTTGCTCAAAATATTGCAATGCACACAACATTATGGGTGACATACCAGAGTTCAAAAGAGGACAAA
>JAOVVG010000044.1:13041255-13051949 GCA_028566375.1 Leptodoras nelsoni | reverse complement strand
TAAAAGCACTTTAGAAATAAAGTTGAATTGAATTATTTGAGGAAGTGTTGCACACCTTATGCATGAAACGATTCTTGCCAGCCAACGCCGGTCACGTTCACCCAGAGTCTTTTTACAGCCACACTGCTGTCGTAAGATTTTGCCAGAATTCTGGTAGTCATGGTATGCCCTTGAAATGCTCATACATGAAAATCCAAACTTTGCTTCTGTCACTGAAATGTTATGACTCATCTCACAAGCTCCGACTATTAAACCGTGTTGAAAAATCACAAAATCATGATAACTTGAGATTCTTGTGGCAGACACGGCTCTACAAGCTTCCATACACACTGGCAGATGCAACCAGTTTACTGCATAGGTGGTGGTTTGAATTTCACACAATTTTTCTTCAGTGTATGTGCTGTTGAAATTCTTATTTAGATGTTCTTAACACTTAATAAGATTTATTTTTTGATAAGTGTTGTTCTATACCCCAGCAAGCCTTCTCTCTTGCACTGTCCCTCGTATTGCGTAGCATTTTGTGATTGAAATGTTTCCCTCCAAAAGGCAAAGTGCACTATCAGTATTCTAAGCTTTAGGTGACTGAGCATTGCATTCTGGACATGCCATGAATGCACTGGATGTTCTCTTATGTGGCTTCAGCAGCTTGGTTATAAGTGTTTGAATGCACACTTTGTAGTGAATTATTTTCAGTTTCAGACTTGCACTTAAACACAACATTGTCAGATTTAACATGACACAACTTCTGACTGTAAGACTTTGCTATGTTCAGCCTGTCGATCAGTAGCTGTATGACCTTTTCTTCGTCTGACTCAACCTTGTTTCTGTATTTCATATTGTGCAGAGTAGATCATTGTTTAGTCTATGAGTTTCAAGATCACAAGGTTTAGATGTGCGTAGCCTCTAAATGTATTCAGACCTTATGGTTTGACAAAGCCACACTGTCTAAGCCCATGTCATGAAAGATTGTAAAAGAAAGGCAATTCACAGAGAGTGGGAGACAGAGGTAAAAGAAGGGCATAGGACAGGAAGGCTGGGCCTCTTCAGTGAAAGAGAAACATGACACTGTCCTACTGTAGGTGTGTCCTTTCCACCTTCAGCTAGCAGGCCATTGTTTAGGTAGAGCGTAGAAAGGACACTGCTGACTTTGGTATGTGTTTCTGCTCTGTAGAGAATATTTCCATCTATTCAAGTGCTTGGTACTTGGGTTTTGTAGTTCAGCTCAGATCCAGAAAAATCACTCGGCACTCCTAAGTAGCAAATCCTGCTGTTTTGATGATGTAGGTTTTTCTTCCAAGTCCACTAATACAGGGTTTTGCAAACTTTGTGCAGTGAGTGACAGTTTTTTTTGTTGATGTATTGATCTTTTGTAGAGCATTATTGAATAAGCATAATTAAACATTTAAAATGTTAGACTTATTGTTTAAATGCACAAAGTAAAATTTTGCCTAGCTCTTGGAATCATTATACACAAATCCCTGAACTCGGTGTTGTTCAGTTTTAATTCATTATTACTGAGTATTGAGTTTTGGGTTAAGCCTGTTAAATTTAACCAACCAGTCAAACAGACTCACACCTATAATAATTTTTATTTATTTTATTAATGGGTGAGTTGGGATTTAGACCACTGTGACAAAATTAAAAGTAAAAAATAAACAAAAAACACACAAACCTCCTGGCTACATGTTGAGGAGCACAAGACTCTGCCACAAATCCTTCTCTATAAGCAGATGGTTCATTAGTACTATTTATTTCCTTCTGTTTCTGATGACAGCTGTGGGTGGGATTACTCAGCTGTGCACAATTTTAATTAGAGAGGGCTAGACAGTTTTGCCTCTGGGCAGGTTTCTAAGTGACCACCATGCTGCAGCATGTGTACAGCTCATGATGTTATAATGTGGAGCACATGATTTGGGCAGAATAACATGACATAGCATGGTGATGCCTGTTCCTCTAACACAGTGATTCTCAATTATTTTCTGTTAAGCCCCCCCTAGAAAGAAGAAAACACTTTGGGCCCTCCCATAATATCACTTGCTCTGTGCTGTGTGTTTATTCTATACTGTTTTACTTTCAAAATGAGAATATGAAAATATTCTCATATTCCCACAAGCACTGCACTGCGCCTCCCTAGGGGGGCACACCCCACTATTTGAGAAGGACTGCTCTAACATAAATTGCAACTTTATTAGATTTTTATTGGAGAAAGTACTGGCTTAATGGAGCAGTGGTAGCCCAGTAGGTTAGGGTTGTCGATTAGAAGGTTTGCTGCTGCTGGGCCTCTGAGCAAGGTCCCCAACCTACCCTCCAAGGGGTGCAGTTTACACACTGTGCCAAGCCCAATTAATAGGAGGGTTTTGGCATAAATTCTACAAGCAGCACACGTTTATCCCTCTCCCTGCCTTCTTCCATTTGACTTTCTGTTTCTTATCTTCAGACATTAAAGTATTCAGACACAAAGCTGCTTTTACCTGCTGCAAAATACACAGAAATAACCAGTTAGTCGCTGTAAAATGTATGAATGGCATGTTTAAGCCCCAGGACTCAGCAACAACGTCTACTTCCAATGAGCTTTTGTAATCTCGATATGCATTCTAACATCAACTAAGAAAGGAATATGTGCTGTAGTTAAACGTTAGCCAGAATCTGTTAAAAGTTTGGTAGAGTGTGGACATTTGTAAAAGAATAAAGCACAGACAAAATGTCAGATCTTGGACAGCCCTGTTTCGGAGTGGTTTTCATGGCCTCATTTGAATGTCCTGTTGTGTGTCAGGTGATGAAATTGTAATGCGGGTGTGGCCATTTTAGGAGCTTTCCTGTGAGCCACCGCATTTGAATGTCTAACGACTGGATCAGAGTCGGGTGGAGCTCGTGTGCGAAATAATCCGGCGGTAACCTCGGAGCACTTTCACTTGGATAAAGTTGAACTGCAATGACCGTGAGACCGATTTACGCCACCTTGATGATTGTAAACGGTGTTTCCAAGTTTGGTTGTTAAATTGATTGTCATGTGAAAAGGCGTTCTAGACGTCATAAATAGCAAAAACTCATGATATCCCGTTACAGTCAAGCTGAACTGTGAAGACATGTTTTTTCATAAAAAGTTGTCTGTTTTGTGAGCAAAGCATGGTGTTTACATATCTTATTGATGACTGATGGATAATGCAGGACCAAAAAAGAAGGTCTCTTATTCTTTTTAGTGTAAATTCTACGTCCTGTAATGGTGTTCCTAAGAGTGCCTAATCGGTGTTCCTCTTTCAGATGAGCCGCTCAAGCCGCAGAGGACATCACATGTTAATCATCATCTCGATTCCTTACTGCTTTGACACAGGGCTGTAATTCAGCCGTTTAACAAACCCTTCCAGCATTTTTTTATTGTACTGTGAGCTTGATCAAACATTTCACATGAGCAGTTCTGTGGGTGTTTTTTAACAGCACTCCATGATCCAACAACCCTCAGTCATTTTGTTCAAAACAGTGCAGGTCAAGATTGAGCTTTGCTGCCGTGTGTGATATGAAACTCATGATGTGTAGCAGTGTAGTACTTTGTCCATGTGTGCATCTTCTAGCCTCTTGTCAGTAAGTAGGTACAAATGTTCATAGCTGCAAATCGCTGCAATAGTCTTTCAGTGCATGAATTTTTGCATACTGTTAAAAGAAGTGTTCTATTAAAGCAGGTCTTTATCAGTTTCTCAGCTTCATAGCGCTTTGCCTGGAGGTTCAGACGTTGACCCATTTCCTCCAGTGTAAAGGTTTTCCATCAGCTGGAACCGAAATGTCACTTCTCCCTCCTAAACCCTAGAGTCAGCTTAGAAACTACCTATTAGTAAGCAGAGGGTGGTTTTCAGAAATGCTTGCATAAGTCTGTCTGCCTGCATCAGCAATCAGCAGACCAGCATGTCACTCTTCCCTGGAGCCTTACAGACTCCAACCCTGCCCGATTCGAGTTGATTTTGTGGGGCAATTACACAAGCCGTACCTACCCATTTTGAGCTGGAGGTGAGAGACACGACAAGGTGACTCCCGCAGAGTGTTATTTGTTTTCCCTGGCACTGAATTCAGGACAAGGCTTTAATGAATGCCATGGGTGGGTGCTGAATTTCTTGATGAGACTGTTATTTTAGCGTAGTCACTAGCCATGCTGTGATGCCCACCAGTGCTATTTCTATGTGATTTCTGCGGTATTAATGAGTGGGTTGGAGCAAAAGCAAATATTTAATCATTTACCTGTAAGCGTTCAGTGTATATTTCTGATATGATTAGAACAACTGTAGAAATCTCAGCTGTTTATCTTCGGGAGAGATGTGTAGTCATTCTGTACATATAATGAAGGTTTATACCCCAGCAGTGTTGAGTGTTCAATTCTGTTTGGTGAGATTAATTTTCTGTAACCGCTGACAATAGTGCTGGCTGTCATTCAAATCATGTTTATATTAACGCTTTTATTCTTGTACATTATTTTTCTGTAGTAGCAATTTATTTAAGTGATGACATGAATGAACTTGTTTAGTCGCTGTTTAAAAACATCAAATGTAACTGAACAGATGAAATACAAGACGTGTGGTTATCCAGTAAGTAGTTCGTTTAGTCACCAGATAAAAAAAAAAAAAAAAGCTCCTGATGGCTAAGATTTGCTTTATACTTTCTGGAAATAATGTATTCCCATTATTTAGCTATTCCCAGTAATTAGTGTGGAAAGTGGCTTAAGGGCCTTGCTCAGGGGCCCAGCAGTGGCAGCCCAGATGTCAGCGCTTGAACCCCTGACCTCCTGATCGACAATCTGGAGTCCTAACCTACTGGGATACCACTACCCCTAAAACATGCCCTTTTAAGTAGTATCATTCCTTTTATGGTAGACCATGTCATACATGATCAATATGCATTTATGCATTTGAAATACAGGTATGAAAAGATTTTTTTTTTTTTTTTTTCCATTTTGAACACCTCATAAATGTTTTAGAGGGCCAAAAGAATATTTATTTATTTATTTGTTTGTTTGTTTTTATTGATTTTTTTTTCTTCTTCATTTATTTATCCCCCCCCCCCTTTAGGGATTTTCTCCCTAATTTAGTCATCTCCAATTCCCTCCCGTCAGTGCTTTTCCCCCCTTGTCATGCAACGAACCGCCAGTCCGGGAGAGCGAAGCCATCGCGTGCGTCCTCCAGTACACTCAGAGTCTAATGCAGAAACAGACCTGGAATTCTGCACACTGTTTGTTAGGAATATTGCCCTTTATTTCCATGAAGAATGAAGTGAGTTTGAGATGATCAGTCAGGAGACCTCTGGTGATTTCACGTGGATTGTGGTAGCTCTGCTTCATGCCAGGCCACATCATCATTGATTATTTTCCTGTTACAGCACGCCCCATTATGTTTTCTTCCTTGCATAACTCATTTCTTCCTGCCTGAGCCAGATTGTGTAGGTAGACTCCTTGTTCCTGTTCCTGTTACCATTTCCTAAGGCTCTAATTAATACGTGCAAAGGCAAACTTGGCTGCAGTTTTAGATAAGCTACCAATGAGCTGCTCTGAAATTGCCATCAAGAAAGTGAAGCCATAAAGTGTTTTCTTATCTCTTGTGGGGTGACATGAAGCTTGTTGACACCTCTGTTGAAGGCTTGACATTTGGATGTATTTATTTATTTTTTATTCAGTGTGGTTTCATATCCATCAGCCTGAAAGCATGTCCAACAATAAAAAATATCATTCTTTCTTGCACGTGGTGCCACATGAATTTCTAGCCTGATCGCTTTAGCTTGATTGACTTTCCTGTGTAGATTTTCAGCCAAGTGTTGCTTTGTGTGTGGCTTTACACCTCATTTCCTGCTATCATCATTGCCAGCACCACATTGTGATGACAGGTGGCTCGGGCATGTGTTACATCTCCACTGGTGGCTCCACTGCTGCTGATGTCTTAAGTGTTACATGGAGTGGACTGTGTTCTCACACAATCACTGAACACTGAGAGCTCACTTCAGCATACAACCAAGCACAAATGTACCAGATAAGCAGCAGGCCACTGAATTAAGCCACACAGACCACCTTGTAAATAGGGTGTTTTGTTGTTTAAATAGATTTTTTTTATTTGACTGCCTTGGCTTTGTCACATTTGGACTTGTGGTATATCACTAGAAAATTGGCTTTTTAAAAAAAAAAAAGGTAAGTCCTGACAGGTCTGGCTGAAACTTGCGTAACCGTTTAAGCTTAAATATAGTATACATTTTAGATAAGCTACAGCTGATCTCTAGTCAAATTCTGGTCAAGAAAGTGAGGCACTGAAGTGTTTTCTCATAAATGGCTGAAAATAACTTTGATGTAAAAGTTAAAAAAGTAGTGGTTAGGAAGCTTTTTATCCATTTTCCTGCACTGCCTGTTGCTAAGCAGTAACCTTGTGTTTGCTAGATCAGATGGAAATGCCTCATGGTGGGACCATTTTAAATGATCAGAATCATGCTGTCCTCTTTCATGCCATGGAATATTTTATATCTTTTATACACTTTTTTTGGCCATTAGCTTCAGAATCTTGGCCAAAATCTGATCAGTGCTTCAGTGCGCAGCCTATGCAAAATACATTGCAACGCTGCCTATGCATGTCATTGGTTCTGTCTGCCAGTGCGTATATAAAGCGAAAGACATCTATGGAAGCTTCTAGAGCTGTTTCTGCTGTGAGAATGACAAGTTATCACAATTTAGGGATTTCCTGTGTGTTTTAATAGTTGTAGCTCTTGAGATGGGTCATAGAATTTTGAGGTAGGTAGAAGCAAAGATTGGATTTTCACGTATGAGCATTTCAAGGGTGTACCGTGACTACAAGAATTCTGGTAAAGCCTCAAACTTACGACAGCAGTGTAGCCGTAAAAAGGTTCTGGGTGAAAGTGACAGGCGTCGGCTCACAAGAATTGTTTCACATGCAACACTGCCTCAAGTAACATCAGAATTCAATTCTGGGGCCTCAATAAACATCAGCGTGAAGACTGTGCAATGTTCCCTAAAGATCCTGTGGTGGATTAACTGGTATTAACTGGTTTTAACTGGTATTAAAAGTTTTTCTGGTACATCAGTGTATACACGCTTCTGTGCACTGGTTTCCAGGGAAATTAAACCGAAGATCACACTGAGCTTGTGAACAAGATATAGTCATTGGGCTGTCTTTAAATTTTTAGTTTGAAGCAGTTGTGGGTCAAAGAGTGTTTCACGTTTGCCGATGAGAAAGGTCTGAAGTTGATCATCTGTCAGTCAAGTTGGCTTTCTCTGAAAGAGCATAAAGCACACCACTGCGTAAATGTACACAACTGTTATGTTATCATGTGTGTTTGTGTGTGGATAAGATGGAGAAAAAGAGAGCTTCAGACATTGCCATTCCCCTCAAGCATGACGATCCTGAATGTGGCTGTATTGTGAGGCCTCACAGCGGCTGGGCAAAGAGAATTGAGACAAGCGGTGTAGGGCACAGGGCTAGCAGCCGTTTCTCCGCCCCTCCCCCGCCTCGACATAGTGGAGCGTCTGTTCAATACAAAGCTTCGGGCCTTTTGTGGCGTATATGAGATCAGTTACTATGGAGGAGACTGGCTAGAACTATCAGGTTGATGGCTGTCGTATCACTTTGCTTAAGAATTGAATACTTTGTGCAAAGGTTTAATTTTTAGCTTTTTTTTGCATTGATTAGTATGGGAAAGCTACAGTTTGACGATTTAAAGATGGGAGGAAGCTCAGGCCCTGGGGCTTTTACTGCAATTCTTTTTCAAACTGAGGCTAGTTTTATTGCCAAGAAATGTGACCTCAGCTTTCCAGAGACAAAAGAGCTTGGCAGTCTGCTTGTACACTTGTGTGAGAAAGGAAGGCTGTGTGGAAAAAAATGGAGAATGGTAGAACAACTGAGACTTGAAAACCTTGAATTACCCACCTGCCCTCAGCAAGTCTGAAATGTTAGATGGTGAAGTGTAACCAGTGACTACAGCTTGAAAAAAAAGATTCTGTGATGATTTTGATGTGCAGATGGAATTATTCGAGCAGATTAGCCTCTTTCGTGTAGCCAATTATTTGTTTAAACTTTGGACCAAATGTTTGTTTTCTTTTCTTAGAACTAGATTTGGACGTACATTTTATTTACAGACCTGTTCATCTTCCATTGACCCTAAACACATTTATTGAAGTAGTTGCTCCTGTCTGTTATAAATGTAGGTGGAATTTAGGACATGCACTACATCTGGACTTGTGTATATTGAGTTTTTATCCATAGACACATGGATGCACTTAACTGCTAGATAAGCAGCATTCATCACATGCTCGCTCGCATACCTTTTTTTGCACCTAGACATAATGATTCCTCTTAAACGGAATATCAAAGTCAAAACATAGGTTGTTGACGGGTTTCTACATCCCACAGGCCTGCAAAATAGTAGTGTGTTCACATGTGTCTTTTTGCCTTCACTATGTAGAAATGAGAAGAGGACAGTCATCTTGCATATGCAGAGGTAAAACTGAATATAAGCCCATCTGAGTACAAGTATAATGGTTTAAAATCTACTCATGGATCTTGTATGGATACAGAAGGGCTGTGCAGCAGCAGTACACAGGTGCACTAAAACAGACCTACTGCTCTTTGATGCACCACTAAACAAAGTGTATTGTGTCACCTGATCAGCTGCTACCTGCAACCCTGAATAAAACCAGTTCTGAAATAAGGAAGGCCTGTTTCCCAAGAACGTCATGTGGCATTGAATTACGCAATTATGTATGTGGATAGGGTAAAAGCTCATGTCTACCTGACATAATTAGTAAGGGTTAGACGGTATTAATGAGATTTTCAGGGAGCGCATCAATGTCAACTGTTGATATGCTCTTTTTTAAGACACATTCTCACAGTGGAGGTGTGTTAAGTGTAAAAAAAACAATTGCTGTGGTTCAGCTGTGATGCTTAGAGCTGGAAAATGTCACTCATGTTGTCCTGCAGCGAAATAGATCATGTTTAATGGGCCAATCAGGGTGAGTGCTAGCCACACTCGGCCCTCTGGCTCAGTAGTTTGAATACAGCTGCTTTAACATACCTCATGCTTGGCATAGGACCTGCCTGTGGATCAACGTGGCTGTATATTATTTGAGCTAAGATTATTTGTGTTTGCTTTAAAATAGAGGACTGAGTCTTTATTTGGGCCTCTTTACATGCCTTACTTAGTTTAAGCTGTTTCTTCAACCCTGTCAGTGTCACTTCTCCTGGATGCTCCATTTGCAGAGATACCAGCCTGTGGACAAATGTGTAATTTAGTCATAGTTGCTATGGAAGCAGCAGTGTTTACCTGTGTGAGTGTGAGTGTGTGTGTGTTGACAGGACTTTGCCTCCTATTGCACATTCAGTGCAATTCAAACATTTGCACATGGGCATGTGTATGTGCTGCTGAGAATGTTGTTGAATCCTGTTTGTGTCCTGCTATTACTCGGGTTTATAAATCAAGTGGCTGTGTAGCTGTAGATCTTTAAGGTAGAGGTATGCACTTCCAAAGGAATTCTGATCTCACCCAATCCTGCTCCTACTCCCAGGCAATATTTTTGATTATTCTTGCCTGAAATATTTTCCCAAAAGCAACCACCCTGACCCTGATGTAGCACTTACTGATTAATGGATGAATTAACGAAAGCATGAGTGTCACACGGCATTCCCGAGGTAAGACTAAAATCAAATGTTTTTAAAAGTGTTAATATCTACAAAATTAGAAAAATGCACAATTTTTGAGAGTGATTTTCACTTATTGGGTTGCTTAAGTATCAAAATGCACAGAAGTATCAAGGAAACAGCAAATCGGTCTATGCTTAACACAAAAAGGATGCCAGAGCCAAGTTCCTAGCCTGCTCAGGAAAAGGGAACTTGGTAACTTTAGGCATTGGCATGTAATATTATAATTTAACTATATCTGTGACGTATAAGCAGATCTGGGTGTGTTAGTTATTTCAGTTTAATTTGGGAAGACCTGCTTGTTATTGTGCAGTTTCTACAAATAAACACCCCAGAACCTTTTTTTTAGTTCCTCAAAATGTACTTCCATGTCCAGAAAGTGTCACAAGGTGTGTAGGTTTTCAGTGTATTTAAATCTGGAAATGTCAGTTTAAAGGCTACTGAGATACTGCTGTAAGAGGTGTGTGGGCTGTGAGCGAGATGGTTCGACTCCCGGGTAGGATGATTTGGGTCCTCTTTGTGTGGAGTTCACGTGTTCTTTCCCTGTCTGTGTGGGTTTCCTCCGGGGCTTCCCGGTTTCCTTCCATGGCCCACAGTGAATTGGAGACACTAAATGTCCCCGTTGAGTGTAAAACTTAAGCCAGTGTGAAACCTCTCCTGTTATGAATGCAAATACTATATGTAAAACATGACATAAAACTGCAAATAAATAAATAGTGTCAGTGTTTACAGTGTCGATTGTTTACAGTTCTCATGCTCTTTTTTTCAAATGTGGAACATCATCATTTATCAAAATAAAAGAATGAATTGTATACCCCATAGGACTTTATGGTGTCTTGTGTACCACATGTACAGTACAGGCCAAAAGTTTGGACACCTTCTCATTCAATGCGTTTTCTTTATTTTCATGATTATTTACATTGTAGATTCTCACTGAAGGCATCAGAAGTATGAATGAACACGTGGAGTTATGTACTTAACAAAAAAGGTGAAATAACTGAAAACATGTTTTATATTCTAGTTTCT
>JAOVVG010000044.1:12960616-12973354 GCA_028566375.1 Leptodoras nelsoni | reverse complement strand
ATGTAAATAGTCATGAAAATAAAGAAAACGCATTGAATGAGAAGGTGTGTCCAAACTTATGGCCTGTACTGTACTTGGACTTCTGTAAGAATAATATAAAGTAAAGCTAATTTTTTCAAATCCAGTTATGAGAAATATTTCTTTTCAAGCTCTAAGTGAGTAAAAAAGTGTAATGGGATTTATACAGGATTGTACTGTATGCTATAAATATTCAGGAAAGAAAAAATATCCTGAGAAGTTGTTTACACAAAATGCAGCTCTCTCAGTACCATGCAAATCTCTGTATCAAATGTTTAATGGGAGGTTTGAGTCTTTATTTTGTTATCCTCAGTGCCAAGCCCAAGTTAAAAAGCATGTAATTATATCACGGTCACACTGTGAACCTTATACAGCAAACATTGCCAGATTGGACATGTTTTAAAGGGTTACCTTGTTCACACAGATCATGTGGTACACTTAATGTTCAACTAAATCTGACCTGAACCTTTACACAACAAAATATATATTTGAAATGTTTTCTGTGTAAACATGTTATTATATATTATGAATTTATTATAAATCATTCACATTTGATCAGGGCCAAATCACTAGAAACAACAAAGTATAATTCAGGGTTATGTCTATTTGTATATTAGTTAAGCTTTGTATCGATTAGAAACCTGTTTGTTGATGTTTATGATGCGTATAAGACACCGATTCCAGTGTCACGTGATGCCTGTTTTTATTGACATGCTGAATGACTTATTAAAATTCATTCCAGGTCTGACAGTCTTCAGAAAAACCAAGAACTTGAATTTGAAAGAAACAAAGAACGTTTTCAGTTTTTAAAGGTAATCACGTATTGTATTTTAACGTCCTGAGTTCGCATTCAAATACTCACACACACACAATTCCTTCCTACATACTATATTAATCTGGAGTGATAACCTTTGCCTTTTTTCCACAGTGGGGTTCAAAAGCATTCCAGAATATGCGCATCATTCCTCCAGGATCGGGAATAGTGCATCAGGTGAACCTGGAATATCTAGCCCGGGTTGTGTTCCAGCAGGATGGCTATTATTACCCCGACAGCCTGGTGGGCACTGATTCACACACAACCATGATCAATGGCCTAGGAGTGCTGGGCTGGGGTGAGTCTTTTACTGAATGTGTATAGTTGCAGTCCTCAGGGCTGATAGTTTACTGTTTTATTCTAATGACATTTTAAACATCACAGCTAGGAATGCATATTGTTAAATTAATATTGTTATGGAGAATGACCTTAGATATACACTACATGGACAAAAGTATGTGGACATCTAACCATCATACCCATATGTGGGCTTCCAACTTTTGCCTCAAGTTAAAGAAGCATGTAGTTAGGATATCGGATGTCTTTGTATGCTGACCTGATCCAGCATGATGGTGCAGGTGTAGAACTGGAACCTGAACTAGAACTCAGTCTGACATCAGTGCCGGATTTCACTAATGCTCTTAGGGATGAATGAGCACTAATCACCAGAGTCATGTTCCAGAATCTAATGGAAAGCCTTCATAGGAGAATGGAGTTGTCATAACGGCAAAGGGGGACTGGGATGTTCAACAAGCACATATGGCTGTGATGGTCGAGTGCCCACAAATGTTTGGCCCTGTAGTGTAGATGCTTAACCCTATACAGTTTCTTGTTTTTCTTGAGAGCATCTTAACATTTCTGTGTGCAAATTCTTGTTTTAGAGCACTATAAATTCTAACAAGTTTACTATCAATATGGCTGAGCAGGTGTGGGAGGTATTGAGGCTGAGGCAGTTATGTTGGGTCAGCCAATCAGTATGGTCCTCCCAGAGGTCATTGGGTACAAACTCCAGGGCATGCCAAACAAGTACACCACCTCCACCGATATTGTCCTAACTGTCACAAAGGTACTTTTTTTGTTTGTTTGTGTGTATTCATAGAGGATGAGAATATTGGGCTTCATTTATCAATATTTAGCATAAACCCAACGCTGATTTTTTTCCATGCTACATGCTTGTGGCAATGAATACAATCAATAAGTACATGCACAGTACAGCTGATTTACATGTAGCAGCACCCACAAAACTCCATAGAAGTTCAAGTGCACAGACTGCTGTGAGCACGAAACATCTGGCCCAAAAACCAGAAGCGGAAGTTATTTTGACTCACTTACATGCCAATAAAAATATATAATAATACATTTACATTTAGGCATTTAGCAGACGCCAAAAAGTGCTTACAAAACAAAAAGTGCTTCAAGGTCACCATCAACAAATATATTCTGATACTAGCTCAGATGTCTATTGAAAATACAATCAGGTCTGAAAGCTTTTTTTTTTTAATGAAAAAGATACCTAGTTTAGGAATCTGTGGAAAAGAAAAGTTTTAAGACATCATTTGAAGGTGATGAAAAGATGAATGTGTGACGATAAATCAGAATTTCAGCCTTTGTTTCCTAATATTTATATGTAGATGTATTAAACAACTTGGAACATGGCACCTTTGGTGGCAGATCACAAAATTTTTAGGTGAGCAAAAGTATTAAAAGAAATGACACTTAATAATTGGTTGCTTATCACTTGTTTAGAGAAACTGCATCAGCATGTTCCAATATTTTTGACTATAAGAATAAAGGGTGACATGTTCTATATTGTATAGTCTGAAATTAAAGCTGAAATTCTGATCTATTGTCTCATATTCTTTTTGTAAAAACTCAAATGTTTAACAAACAAGAAGAGTGGGTCTTGCCCTTAATAATAATAATAATAATAATAATAATGTAAGTGCTGTGTGTAAAGCTGAGGTTTAGTAATACATACAAATTATATGCTATCAGGTTGAGGTTTATATTAGATAAATATAATTTTACACATAAAATCTTATTCCAAGATTTTTATGAATGAGTAACATGTTATTGCATAAACCTGTTTGTATCCTATTTGATAAATGAGGCCCACTGTTAGAATATGACTGTTCCTTTATATAATAAACCTGTGGCTTGTCTCTTAATGTTTTCCTCTAGCATTTGCGGCAGGTTGGTGTGGTAGGGAAGTTTGTGGAGTTCTTTGGGCCTGGTGTGGCTCAGCTTTCTATCGCAGACCGTGCCACTATTGCCAACATGTGCCCAGAGTATGGTGCGACAGCCGCCTTCTTCCCCGTTGACCACATCAGTCTCCAGTATCTCGAACAGACAGGTAGACTGGTATTGATTTCAGATCATGTGTTCAAACATTAAGTGCATGTTTGTGTCATATTCTTACAATATATGGCCAAAAGTTTATTAGCTAAAAAATATATGGCTAAATGTTTTTTACCATCCTCTTTATTAGAAACAGCTGCACTTTTATGCATGTATTTAAACCTCAGTGCACAAAAAATCATGCTGATGCAGGTCAAGAGTTTAAGTTAATGTTCACATCATATACAAGAATGAAGAAAAAGAGTGATCTCTATGATTTTCGATCACGCCATGGTTGTTTGTCCCAGATGGGCTGGGTTGAGTATTTCAGAAACTGCTGATCTCCTGGGATTTTCAGAACAGACTATAGAGTTTACAGAGAATGGTGCGAAAAACAAAACATGCAAATACTGTGAGCAAAGGGTCTGCAGGCTGAAACACCTTATTGATGAGCTTCATCTTACAAGATGTCTATAGTAACGCGATCACTCTTTACAACCGTGGTGAGCAGAAAAGCATCTAGTAATGCACAACTCGTCAACCCCAAGCAGTAGATCACATCAGGGTCCATTCCTGTCAGCTAGGATCAAGAATCTGAGACTATTGTGGACCAAAACTGAACAAGTTGAAGACCAGGAAAAGATCAGGTGATGATTTTTCCCCCAGTCTTCCAATGTGCCGTTTCGATGACCCATGATGGCCTCAGATTCCTGTTCTTGGCTGAAAAAAAAAATGGTTCCTGATGTGGTCTTCTGCTGTTGTAGCCTGTCCATCTCAAGGTTTTGTGCATGCTGAGATGCTTTTCTGCTCACCACAAAACTGTTGCTCATGCAATGTCTTTTTTTTGCACCATTTTGTGTAAACTCTAGAGACGATGGTGTCTGAAAATCTCAGGAGATTAACACTTTCTGAAATACTCAAACCAGCACATCTGGTACTGACATCCATGCCATGATCAAGTCATAGAGATCACACCTTTTCTATGTTCTGATGTTTGTTGTGAACACTAACTGAACTTCTTGAGCTGTATCTGCATAATTATTATTTTTTGCATAGTCTGATTAGATAACTAGTTTAGATATCTGCATAATCTGATTAGATAACTGCATGAACGTGCAGGTTTGCAGGTCTTGCTAAAAAGTGGACAGTGAGTACAGTGTAATTGTTAGATGTGTATCTGATATGTAATATGGCTTTGCTTTTTTTCTTGCTCTGTGTTTAGGGCGTGATTCTGAGAAGCTTAGTTACATTAAACAGTACCTGAAAGCAGTTGGCATGTTTAGGGATTACAACAATCAGGCTCAGGATCCAGACTTTACAAAGGTATGCTTGCATACACAAACACACACATATACACACACAGTTGTTATTGTGATAAATCCCTGCATGGATTAGGACCATCAAACCTGCTGTATATTCACAAGGAATATAAGCCTAGCAGGACTGTCAGGTTACTAACTAGTCAGTTAGTAAAGGTGAAACTACATAATAAGGACGGACAAGTAGCTTTTAGTTTTTATTCTGTTTTAAGAAGGAATCAGTTGTCACAAAGCCTCTGCAGTATGGTTGTGAACAGAAACTGTTTCAAATTAGACCTGAATCCAAAATGACTCTTAAAAAAATGTTTAATAATAATTTTGATTCGGTTTCCTAAACATGATAGCTGTATTAACATAATACCTTTATTATGGCAAATATAGGCTGCATGTCTGCAAGGAAGTGTGTAGCTATATGCCGAGACCTGTCTACAGTACTACATCACACATCAACGCAAAAGCATGCCCATTTATTGAGATATGAGCTAGCAAACGTGGCTAACGTCACAAGAGTGTGAAAGTTGGACTGCAGAGTTTATTGCAGTCTGTTTACATTGTCAAAGTTCAGTTAACACTTAAAAGAATAAATATATTTTTATCTGAACATTTGACCTCAAATAGTAATTTTTTTGCAGTTTAAACAGGATTTGATAGGAACTGGAATTGATGAGCAGAATCAGAATAGATCAAATTCAGATGATACCCAGATATGCAGCAATGTTTTGCAATGTTTATTTATGTTTTTATTTTGTATCTTATCTGATCTTTTTATTGTTTATACTTTGTTATTCTACATGTAAATCACCTGGAACTGCCTTATAAATAACTGGAGCATGCCTTCATGGTGTGTTGACTGTCTTCTCTTCATGCAGGTTGTTGAACTTGATCTCAGCACAGTTGAACCTTGCTGCAGTGGACCGAAGCGGCCACACGACAAAGTGGCCATATCAGAAATGAAGCAGGACTTTGAGACTTGTTTAGGGGCCAAGGTACATAATGTTCCATTTCAGTACAAACCACAGTGAGCCTTTTCTTTTACATTCAGTAGTGTCTATACAAGTCTGTATTTTGTCACTTCTGCCTTATCTACTTTTCATTACCTTGAATTTGTAATCAGTTCATTATAATGCTTTGTGGTTTTAAGTTTACAGGTCTGTCTTTTTTTTCTTTTTTATAGCAAGGTTTTAAGGGATTTCAGGTGCAGCCTGAACACCATCATGTCAACATACCATTCCAGTATAAAGGGCTGGACTACTCCCTCTCTCATGGCTCTGTGGTTATCGCTGCCATCACCAGCTGCACAAACACCAGCAACCCTTCTGTCATGCTGGGTGCAGGTACAAATTTTTGATTGTGTAGGTTTGTAGCTTGTGTATGTCCCCTTGTGCCACCAAATGGCTCTGACCCTTTGTGGCATGGACTCCACAAGACCTCTGAAGGTGTGCTGTGATATCTGGCACCAAGACATTAGCACCTTTTAAGTCCTGTAAGTTACAAGGTGGGCCCTTTGTGGATCGGACTGGGATCTGGGGAATTTTTAGGCCAAGTCAACTCTTTGACCTCTTCGTCAAAATTGTTTTAGAACAGTGTGGCAGGGCAGATTGCTAAAAAGCTGCCTTTGCTTATCCAAGTAAATGATAAAAGCTTTCAATTTTTCCCCTTACAGGTCTCCTGGCAAAGAAGGCCATTGAGTGTGGCTTAAGTGTAAAGCCTTACATTAAGACCAGCCTGTCTCCTGGTAGTGGAGTTGTCACCTATTATCTGAAGGAAAGTGGTGTAATGGAATACCTCTCAAAATTAGGGTATGATATCATCCGCACATGCAATGAATGAGATTAACGTCATATTAGATGTAAAGTATTTAATGCTATATAAACCATAGAAACAGGATCAGTTCACTGCAAAATAAATGACCTTGAGTATAGACAAAATGATCTAGCATTTGCTGTTAGAAGATTTCAGGAAATCAAATCTAAGATTATTCAACCTATTTGTAGACTTTTTTAAAACTAATTTCAAGCTTGAAATAGTCTTGTTCAGATTGGCAGATAATTTTGCATGTGTAGAAATAAGCTAAATTATCTGATAATAGAATAAGAAAATCTAAAGCTTACAATTGTACAATGTCTAGAAACAGGCTTAATAAAATTATATTTGGTTTGTTGTAATTTCCTGTAATTTGCTTCTGTAATTTATGCTGCTGCTTTTGCAGTATAAATATGTTTTGTGATTATTACTAATACAAGAGACAAAAATAGAAATGTAATTAGATGTATAGTTTTTTATGACCGATATAAAACAGGGGTTTTGCACAGTGATTGGTCAATTGTAAAGCATATTCTTACAATATAATTTGCACTTGATGTTTGTCTCTTGTTAGATTTGATGTAGTCGGTTATGGCTGCATGACCTGCATAGGAAACAGTGGTCCTCTTCCAGAGCCGGTTGTAGAGGCCATCAGTCAGGTAAATACTGAAAGTTTCCAGTAACTGTGCATGCTGTGAGTCTGTCAGAGTTTATCGAATGCCATTCTCTTCTCAGGGAGATCTGGTAGCAGCAGGTGTTCTGTCTGGCAACAGGAACTTTGAAGGTCGTGTCCACCCCAACACACGGGCCAACTACTTAGCTTCTCCTCCTCTGGTCATTGCTTATGCAATTGCAGGAACAGTAAGGATTGACTTTGAAAAAGAGCCCATTGGTGAGTGAAATGTGAACACACCTGTTTTTTGTATTTTAATATCCAGTTTACTTACATGATTCCTTCAGTTCAGCAAGTGAAGTTAAGCCCGTAGGTTCTGTTTGGTGTGTGTTGGAATAGCGGTGAACCCAGAGGGGAAGAAGATTTTTCTAAGGGATATCTGGCCCACACGAGAGGAGATCCAGGCTGTGGAAAGGCTGTTTGTTATCCCTGCCATGTTCAAAGAGGTCTATGAGAAAGTTGAGGTTAGTATACTTAAGCAGTATAGTATGATTTGGTCATTCTGCTCTTAGTATATAGGATGTTGTAAGATCTAATAGGCATAACCACGCAGATATTCCCAATTACCTTATTCACATCCTGACAAAGAAACAGCACATTCTCTCTGTCCTGTTTTGGGCTGACGTCAGTGAGACGCACACAAGCTCTTCAGACACATTCTGTCTTTTTCCAGTTCAGTTCATCTTCTCATGTTTGATAAAAGTTTAAGACAGCTTATGTTTTATGATTAGAATACTTATTTTTGGACACAGGCTTCTGTCTGATTGGTTCTTCGACTTTTTGTTTTTCTTTCTAATTTTTTTCTAGATTGTTCTGCTACTGAATATAAGCTCTTTCTTTTGTTACATTAAATGAATCGTTGATAATTACAGCCTGACTCTGTGTTGTCCTTGATTCCCGAAGCCTCAGAGGACAAAGGACTAAAATCTCCTATTGGATCTAACTCAATTTAATAAAAAAAAATGTAATCTTAACAGATGTCGTCATGTGTTTTTTCTGTCTCATTTTTAGGTAGTAAATGACCGCTGGAACTCTCTGAATGTTCCTTCTGACAAGCTCTACACCTGGGATTCCAAGTCCACCTACATCAAGTCTCCACCCTTCTTTGATGGACTGGTAATATAATTTCCTCACTAGTTAATTTCAGGTTTCACACTACACAATTACACAGTAAAACTAAAGAAGCGGTGCAGCTCGTAAAACTACTTCTACTTTTTAAATCAGTTAGTACTTGCATTTAAAGCTTGCCCAAATGATGTGCTTTATATTTTAGACCAGAGAGCTCTCAAAGCCCAAGTCTATTGTAGATGCCTATGTGCTTCTCAATTTGGGGGATTCAGTGACCACTGACCACATCTCTCCAGCCGGAAACATTGCTCGTAACAGTGCTGCTGCTCGCTTCCTGACCAGTTGTGGGTAAGCCGATTTTTCACTGGTTGTTCTCTGGAATACCAAGTGCCATTTAGTTTTTAAAGAAATAATTGTTTGTTTCTCTCCTCCTTGTAGACTAACACCGCGAGAGTTTAACTCCTATGGCTCTCGGCGTGGTAACGATGCTGTCATGGCTCGGGGAACGTTTGCAAACATCCGCCTTTTCAACAAGTTCATTCACAAACAGGCACCCTGCACCATCTACCTGCCTACAGGGGACACGGTAAGACTGGGATCATCTGATCTGACCTCATACATAACATGCAGCACCAGCACTAAAACTATTTTTTTTTAAAAAGGTGCTGCGAGTTTTATGGAAGATGTATATTTCTTGACGTTGTGTTTCTTGACTCTTATGCTACCAAAAGTAGTCTTAGCTAACGCTACTGATGTGTTAGCTGAAGGACTCTGTGTTCCACTCAGCTAAGAAGGTTACTACAATAGCTCAAAAACTACAAGACTACAGTTGTCTACAGAGCAATTCTCTCTCTCTCTCTCTCCTCCCCCCAATATTGATTTATATTGCTGTTAGTCACTTCCAGGTATTTCTGTAATCATTTACAGTGATTATATATGTACAGTTGTGTACTGGGTTTATTCCTGCTTTTGCAGAAGCAAAGGAGCCCCAGATCATCACACTACCACCAGCATGTTTGACTGTTGGTATGATGTTTTTATGGTGGAATGTGGTGTTAGCTTTATACCAGATGTAACAGGACCCATGTCTTCCAAATACTACATCTTTGACTCATCAGTTCACCGAATATTATCCTAAAGGTCTGTTGGGCCATCTAGATATTTTTTGTCAAATCTGAGATGAGCGTTTGTGTTCTTTTTGGTCAGCACTGGTTTGTGCCCTGCGACTCTCCCATGGATGCCATTTTTGCCCCGTGTCTTTCTTACTGTGGAATCTTGTACACTGTATGTAACTCAGGCAAGTGAAACCTGCAGGTCTTTAAATGTTCATCTGGGTTCTTTTGTGACCTCCTGGGTGAGTTATTGATGTGCTCTTGGTGAAAGTTTTGTAGGCCGGTCACTCCTGGGAAGGTTCATTACTGTTCCAAGTTTTCTCCTTTTTTTGGATAACGGCTCTCACTGTGGTTTACTGGAGTCCCAGAGCCTCAGCAATGACTTTTTAACATTTTTCAGACTGGTAGATTTCAGTGACTTTGTTTCACATCTGTATTCAAATCCCTTTAGAATGTGGCATCATGTGCTGCTTTTTGAGATGTTCTATCCTGCTTCACATTGCCGGACAGCTTCTGTTTAAGGGATGGTTAGATTCAATGTGCCTGGGTGTGACTAAACCCAATAGTCAATGGAATTTGGTTAACTGGTCAATTTAGTAGATAAGGGCTCAATTATTTTTAAGTCCAGGTCGGGATGAACGGCATTTTTCATTCAATAAATGAAATCATCCTTTATCTTTGTTTAATATTTATATAATTTCATTTTAAAGATAGCTTTCATCTTTTGTTCTATTGTTTATATTTTTCTGACCTGAAAAATGATTTGGCTCCGCCCCCAACTGGAACTAACAGGCAGCTCACAAGTCATATACAGTTTTGAAAGAGGAGTTGGAGTGCTTTTGGTTTTGATGTTTTCAGTTTGTCTAATATGTAGCAAATCACTCAAAAATGTACAAACTGCTCCTTTAAGTGATGTTGTCTTCCACAGATGGATGTGTACGATGCTGCAGAGAAGTACCAGGAGGCAGGTTACCCACTGCTGGTGCTGGCTGGGAAGGAGTACGGCTCAGGCAGCTCCAGAGACTGGGCTGCTAAAGGACCGTTCCTGCTGGTGAGTGTCATATACACATTTTACCTAATGTTAAATACTATGAGGTCACACCTATTTTCTACAGCATCGCATTACTGGTTAGAAGAAGCATAATGTGTGAACATTGTCCTGTGAGTAAAAAAAAAAAATCCCAATTGTCTTCTGATGCCTTCAGGGTATCAAAGCTGTACTGGCAGAGAGCTACGAGCGCATCCACCGCAGTAACCTGGTGGGTATGGGGATCATTCCTCTGGAGTATCTTCCTGGAGAAACTGCTGATAGTCTGGGGCTCACCGGCCGAGAGCGCTACACCGTGGTCGTCCCTGAACAGCTCACACCAAGAATGATTGTTGACATTAAGGTACATTTTTGCTTGTACATTATTTTTGCTGCTCTGTTTTACTGCATTGGACTTAATGCTACCAGTTGTTTTAAGCAGGGTGGCTTTAATACATCACTTCCTTATTTAAATGTTGTAATATTGCTAAGTTTTGGGGGTTTTTTGTTACACATATAACATATAACTGCATTAACAATAATCATTATGATAGTGAACTTCTTGCTTGTGGTCAACATTTAACTTCTGTGGGGGGAAAGAAAACACCTTCTCAGAGAGAAAGAATTCAGAGCAAATCCCACCACAGCCAAGGTGCTGGGCCCCTGAGCAAGGCCCTTAACCCTCAACTGCTCAGTTGTGCAAATGAGATACGTTAGTCACTCTGGATAAGGGCATCTGCCAAATAATGTAAATGTAAGTCTAATATGTGTGATACCCGTCCACCTGCACCTGCATGACGGAGATGGATGGACATGAATCCTACTAACTCTAGATGCTACTTTTTTCGCATATTAACACAGAGTTCTATCCTCAACTGAAATAAAGCATGTCATAACAAATGGAAACATTTTGTATACTCAAAATGAATCAAATTAAATGTAATCTTTTTTTCCCCCCATGGCGCTCTCTGCAGCTGGACAACGGGAAGACGTTCCAGGCTAGGATGCGGTTCGACACCGACGTGGAGCTCACCTACTTCCACCACGGCGGCATCCTGAATTACATGATCCTCAAAATGTCTGAAAAGTAGAGATTGTCTCATCTCCCTCCAGTGCAGCTGACAAGTGCATAAGCATAGTCATTTTTTTCATCTGTCTCTCGTTTTGGAAGTGCAAACCTTTACACTTTGGCCTTGTTTCATTTTTGTGAGTTGGGAAATGAATTGAACTGTTAATGGTTATGAATGAACATGTCTGTCATGCTTATACAACACATCAGCTTGGAATACAATATAAGACAGTATTAGGAGCGGGCATTTAAAGTCGGCAGGGGTGATTGTTGATCTGTGATCTGTGAAGCTCAAAGGATATTTGGCTAACAAAATACTCCTCTTGTCACTCTGTAGGGTCCCTAATCCTGAGACCTTAATAATCCTCTAGCTCCTCAGCACATGTTGATCATTGTAAATGGTGAATCAGAGTTTTGATTTAATAACCATAGGAACTAGCAGCAGCTGTATCCAGATTCACTAGTGGTCTGGTTTCTAGCCCTACCTCAGTACTGCCAGCCAATAACCTTCACTGCGTCTGTCTGTGCCTGTTTGCATTCATTTAAAATTATGATTTGAAAACTGTGATGTTATTTCTACTAGGAAAACGTTCTTCATCACACTAAACGAACAGAACCCGCTGTGTCCCTTTGGTACAATCTTTTTCTTGCTATAAAACCTTAGTCCATGCAAGCTACCTATGAAATGGTAACACTCTGTGATACTTGCCAGCTGTGGACCATCTTCACCCTCCCTGCATTCTCAGATATCAAGTAAAAGAATCTAAAAAAAGCAACTAGTCTTTATGACTAATTCACTGGTGACTAAAGAAAAGCAGAATTTATCTTTTGATGGGAAATCTACCCCTGAATAGATTTTTATATAAATCGTTATATTTGTATGTTAACCAAATGATCTAATCATGTGTGAGATTCCTGTAAGTGCCTATAGTACACTGTGATTCTTATTGTTTAAAGCACATAGATCATCATTCCTAACCCGATGTACAGCTATACTTTTTTTTTTTTGCTTTGTTGGTGATAAAACAGTTCCGTGAGCCATTCAGTCGTACAGTAGCCGTGCACTTTACTGTAGTTTTTGTTTGAGAGACACAGACTCTAAAGGTTATGAGGGACAGTGTCCTACAGCATTATAACAACAACTTTATTATTTTCATGATTTCTCAATTCTTCTGCAAGTTACCAGTCATATAAAATCTAACATCACATATATACTGCATTGAGGAGTTTAACAGGTGTTTAATCATTTCAAAAGGAAATAACTATGGATAGAAAAAGCAATACAGTTTCATTTAACTCGTGACTTCTGATGTATCGCCCCTCTCTGCCTCATGACTCATCTGTTTAAATAAAAGTCTTTTTTTTGGAAGACGTTATTGTAGTGTTTAAATTCATACCTGGCGACGGTGGCTCAGTGGGTAGCACAGCAAGAAGGTCCCGGGTTCGATCCCCGGGTGGGGCGGTCTGGGTCCTTTCTGTGTGGAGTCTGCATGTCCTC
>JAOVVG010000044.1:12939500-12949500 GCA_028566375.1 Leptodoras nelsoni | reverse complement strand
AGTCATGGAGAGAGACTGCTGCACACACCACATAATCCCATATCACTGGGTGAGACACACACACATACACATAAATCATATCACTTTAAACTCTGACTGAATGAGGCAAATACATTGCATCATAGTACATAACCAAGTCAAATAGACACACACTGCTGTCAGACATTTCCCAGATCCACTATATAGTCCTTTCTATGCTTGTTTTAAAAGCCATGACCACAGTGACTGAAACGCTCTATTCAGGAATCAATAGAATATAATCATTAAAATCTAATCAGTTTATCAGTTATTGTTGTTGAACAAAAGTGATGTATGGTGAGGGCAAATGAATTCAAGCTGGCAAATGAATTCAAGTATCATTCAAAAAATTATACTTTAAATAAAGGAAATCAAATAAAGACATTAAAAGCACAATATTATGGACACACAAACCTTCTGACTGCAGACCCACAGGCCAATGTAAAAAGGGTTAAGTTGGATGTAACTAGGAGAATTCCTTATATAAATGTGTAAATATTACACAGAATGGAGCAGTCATAATTTAAATCTGCAGAAAAACACTGTGACATGCTACTTGGAGGTAAGTTAGGTTGGTGAACTGACCTTCAAAAATCCATTTTAGTAATAAAAGCCTTTTGTCATTTTGTCTACCTTAGCTATGTCCCTGGATGCTCTTCAGGCTAACTGTGATAAAGCTGTTACCCAACTGGGCTCTATGCTCTTCACCAGACAGGTGTCGGGAGCCAGGTGAGCTTTTTTCTGCCTACTCCGCAGTCCTGACCAAAATGTACTGAATATTAATATATTATACACTATATTCCTACTTTGTCCTAAATATACCCTTGTTTTTTTATGCCCAGTTGTGTTGTTCTTTCTACAAAACCTGATTTATCCTTTTCATATTTAGACTTGTTAAATTTACATCCTTTTATTAAAGTAGTTCAAATATTATGACTATAGTGTTATACACACTGTGCACAATATTAGGAACATATGTACAATAAGGTTGTGCAAGAAAGTAAAAGAAAAAAAATTACAGCCAGTAAGCATCAGTTCTGCAGACAGAAAGCCTTGTTGATGAGAGAGGTCAACAGAGAATGGACAGACATTTTTGAGCTGACAGAAAGGCCACAGTAATACAGATAACCACTCTGTATAATTGTGCTGAGCAGGAAAGCACCTCAGAATGCACAGCACATCAGACCTTGAGGCAGATGGGCAGAACCAAAACTGGACAGTTGCAAAGTAAAAAAAAAATAGCCTGGTCTGATTAATCTCGATTTCTGCTGAAGTACACAGATGGCAGAGGGAGAATTTGGCCCTGCATGGACAGCATGAATCCAAGAACCCAACCTGTTGCCTTATGACAACAGTTCAGACAGGTGGAGGTGGTGTAATGGTGTGAGGAATTTTTCTTGCACACTTGGGCCCCGTTGATACCAATCAATCATCACCTGAATGCCATATACTATTTGAGTATTGTTGCTGACCATGTGGATCCCTTCACGACCACAGTTTACTCATCTTCTAATCCCTACATCCAGCATGATAATGCACCAGTGCACCAAAGCACCACCTTGTCTCAAACTGGTTTCATGAACATGACAACAAGGTCACTGTTCGTCAGTGGCCTTCCCAGTCACCGGATCTGAATCCAGTAGAACATCTTTGGGATGTGGTAGAACAGGAGAGAATCACAGCATGAAGGTGCACATGAAAAATCTGCAGGAATTGTGTGATGCATTCATGTCTAGAATCTCAGAGGAATGTTTCTAATCTCTTACCATATCCATGCCATGAAGAACTGAGGCTGTTTTGAGAGCAAATGGAGGCCCACCCTAATATTAGTATAGTGTTCCTTATAAAGTGTTCAGTGAGTGTTTATTAATAATATATCATTTATAATTCTATACAGTATACTTACAGAAAGGCTAATAGGAAAAGGTTTGCAGTTATGTAAGTAAACAATGTAAAAAGAGATTAAAGGGTTGAGTTTCCAAAGAGGTTTTCCCAGATTACATTTAAAAACCAGTTTCACTTCACTGTGGATCTAGAATGCATAAACTGCTGAGTTGTGAATTAATGTGAGGGTTAATATTATATTAATGAGGGGATTTAGTATTGCTGCCCAGTTTTATAACTGCAGGTGAAGCTGTCTTTCTTATGTTTTTCCATGTAGCAGTGATGGAGATACATAAATATTTTATAAGTTATCATAATTAATTTACTCAGCCAGTTCCTGCTGTCTCTGTACACTAGTAATGTTTTCTATTAACATTGTATATGTTTTCTAATATTGCTTGCTATTTCCAAATACATTTTTTTCTTTTTCTTTTTTTATCTGTAAAAGGGCTTTTTAATAATCCAGCTGATCTTTATAAAATAAGACCAGTTGCAGTAGTAATTTCTCTTGGTGTCTTTTCTTTGTGTAAAATAAGTCAGGTTCATTATAGATAACCGTATAGTACACAGAAATGTTAAACCAAATTAGAAATTTAGAATCAACTTGAAAAACACCAGATGTACACTGAATGTGAGGCTTGGGTAGATATTTTGGATCTACTCAAATACTTAAAGCAAAACAGAGTAAATTCTAACTTCATGTCTGCAGTGTTCTCCAGTTGTCTAATGGGTTTTGGCATGCATGGTCATATAATTTGCCTGGTTTCAGATTATTCCTGACAATTTACACAGTCCATACATTCAAGCTACTTCAATCAAAAGGACTTAATCATAAAACATTTAAATTTATATTTATTACGTCACAGCAGCCCTTGCTTGTTAAGCCATGTTAGAGGTTCAAATGCATTGCTGTGCAGTACAAAGTGATGAAGGTCTAAAGTTTGGAACTGGTGCATTTTAGGCTTTGTAGTCAAGCGTCGGTGTTTGTTTTAAATCTGATGCAGGCTGTTACTGGAGCCAGTAGAATAAACACACATCCCCAGGGACATACAGCAGTTCAGTTTTGCTAGGATTATTTTCAGATGATGAGCTACCATCCATGATGAGATGTCCTTAAATAGAACATTGTTTATTAGAGTCCCAACTTAATTTAAATAAAGTCCACAGCACTGTGGAATACTGTGTCTAAGTGTTGCCGTTAATCCTCAAAAGGTTTTATTTGTCTTCTCTCAGTTAGCCACTTTAGGTTCCTGTTCCTTTTCCTCTTGTTTCAGGGTCGTGCCACTTGGTGCTGAACAAACTGTGAGTGGACACACATTTCGTGGCTTCATGTCACACTCGGATGCCTACCCATGCCCATACCTTAATGCTGCTTCTGCTATTGGCATCACCAAAAAAGATGTGGCGCTTTCCATCAAAAGGCTGGACAAATGCCTGAAGGCCCTTAAAAAAGACAGAAAGGGAGAGAAGTGTGAGTCAGTATCATCGCCTTCAGGTCCTGATGACCAAACTGTTCCCTGAACCAAATGCTGCCTTTAAAAAATTGTTTTCAGATCCATCTGTATTGCACTTCTTCTCTGGACAAAGCAGAATAAAAGAACCAGTTATATTTCCTGTACTGAAACTGGAAAGTAGCTTTAAAAGCATCACCTGCTGAGATTTTTAGTTGCTTCTCTAGCAAGCCAAAATATTTGGTCAAGAATATGACTAAAGACGTTTATTAATAAATCTATTTCATTTAATCCTTTTAAAGAGTCAGCATGGTTTCTAATTACAGAAGCGCTTTAATGGGAATGTGAGCTAGGGTCAATAAATATACCATATGATACTTGAAGACCTTTGTATGATGTATGATATGTATCACAATATGAATCATGGAAAGGTCAGAATGTGCTCAGGAGGAATTAAACCAGTCCTAATGACAGTGCAGGTCATTGACCAATATTGCTGGAAATCCTGATCTGTACCCAATTATATTCACAAGCCCAGCTGGTATTTGCAGTAGATGAAGGATATAAGAAGGAGGCTAGTGGTGAAATGTTTGCTTGCTCCCTAGGCTGTGGATCAGTAGCACTGGATATAAAACAGTGTGCTACTGCCAAGGATAAGAATCCATTTAGAGTACAAATGGGAAGCCTACAGGGAAACAGATGAGAGGTTGTGAAACCGATACCTGATTGTAGAAGACCCGAGTAGAAACCATAAAAACTGAAACGCGCAATCACCTTTACTAATCCACTTACAGCGTGTAAGAGTGCATGTGCTCTGTGCCTCAGGAGGGGACATTTAGCAGTAGACATTTAAAAATGTAAAGAATTTTGAATTAAAAATGCAATGGAGAATTCGGGTTTGTTTAGAGTGGCACAGTGTGCAATCTACTAACTTTAATTATTGTTCCAGTAACAGCTGTTTACCTTAACTATAGAAGCTTTTGAGAAACATAGGTTAAAACCTGTGGGTTTCATTTCAGTATGATAAATGAAGCAGGGACTGTTTTATTGCACTTGAATGGACAAGTTCATTATCTGGTATGCAGCAACTGATCACTAATCCGTACTTTGCATTACATGTACAATGTTGTCACATTTTTCTGTTTCACTGCATTACACATGACTCATACAATGGATGGGACCACCAGTCTAATTCAGAGTGCCATGAACACACATCACACACACCTACTAACAGTGTAGCAAAAGAAGTCCACCTGTCGTAATGTTTTTGGGAAATGGGAAGAAACCAGTGTACCAGGAGAAAACCCACATGGACACGGGGAGAACTCACAAAACACCACATATATAGTAACCAAAGTTCAGGATCAAAGCAGGGACCTTGGAGCCATGAAGCAGCAGTATGAACCACTGTGCCGTTTAGTCACCATAAAGGTATCTTTTTCTTTTCTACCTGAACGACAGGCACTAATGTACAGTTACATTATTGAACTAAGGCGACACGGTGACTCGGTGGGTAGCACCGTCGCCTCACAGTAAGAAGGCCCCGGGTTCGATCCCCGGGTGGGGCGGTCTGGGTCCTTTCTGTGTGGAGTCTGCATGTCCTCCCCGTGTTCACGTGGGTTTACTCCGGGTACTCCAGTTTCCTCCCACAGTCCAAAGACATGCATGTTAGGTTGATTAGTGTCTCTAAAGTGGCGGTGTGTGTGTGCTCTATGATGCTCCCTGTCTAGGGTTGTTCCTGCCTTGCGCCCTATGCTCTCTCGTGACCCTGAAAAGGAATAAGCTTAAGAAAATGAATGAATGAATGAATTATTGAACTAAATTCCTCGATTCCCAAACCCCACACTGACTTTGGTTTGTCTCTCTTAGGGAACTATTAAACTCCATAACAAAATGTTCCCAAGCAAAACCTCTTCCTTAGAACCCTTAACTAGCCAAAGAACCACTACAGATCCTTTATTGTTAAGAGTCATAAGCCTTATTATGCAATAACTAAAGAGTGTCTGAAAAGTCAGGAACTGGTGGAATTTTTAACTTATTATTTATTTACTATTTATTACATCTTATATATTTTCTTTGCTTACAGGTGAAAATAGCATTAATACTGGATGAGAGGGTTTATCATTCTCATAATAAGGAACAAACAAGTTCAAAATATAGTATAAGAATTGTCAAAATGTTGTGTTTGTTGTTTGAGCTAAGGGGATGTACAGCATCTGTTTCTTGCAACAAGGTGTTGAGTCAGCCTGTTCCCAGCACTGGATAATGGTTTTTATGTTTGGCACACCAACGCTGCCATTAATAATTCATGGAAGATGATCTGAAACCATCTCTTCTGCTTACTCTTCACTCCCACTTTTGTTCCAGTTTTTACTTTAAACGTATGTTTTTTTCTGCCTGACTTGCTTTATATTTGCTGCTGCAGTGCTCTCTCTCTCTCTCTCTCTCTCTCTCTCACACACACTCTCTCTCTGTATGTCTGTCTCTTGCTCTCTATTTCTGCCGAGTCAACAGTTTATTCATTTCTAACTTATCTGTACACACTTTTATTTACCTTCTTACTCTTTGCTCTATCGCCCACTCCTGATTTTGCACCAGAGCAGGTTGTACTAAGTGGCTAAGAGCTGGGTATAAACTTGTGGGTGATGATTATGGAATATTGATCAGTCTCACTGCAGTGCTTAAGTCTTACGATGGCACCAGTAATGATCTCACTGGGGAAACTGCTCATCCCCAGTTCTTGCTGTGACTTTACATTTATTGGTTATAATTAATTAGTGGTCACAGCATGTGGATCGAATCATCAGTGGGTTGATGGTAAGAACATCCCTTCTCTCTCTGAGATGCTGATCTGCAGTTAAACATTAAACACCCAACTTATATGGGAATGTAATAACAGCATAATGTGAAGTGTGCTAATACAACTGAATAAAAGATTTATGTTTTTATCCTGGTTGACTCTTGTGGAATGGTGGAGTGATCATCATAATGAAATCCTTCATATTCTCTCTCTCTCTCTCTCTCTCTCTCTCTCTCTCTCTATGAGGTTAGGTTTATGATGCTTTTGCAAATCTCCTGCATACAGAGGTGTGTGGGAGGACTTTCTGCCAATTGTGTTAGATCACTCCGTGATGTTGCATGAGCAATAGCTCGAAAACACGATGGCTGACTTCATCTCCCTGATGGGAAATCCTGATCGGTGAGAATTGGTCATGACCAAATTACGGGAGAAAATAAGGGGAAAAGCCAAAAAAAACTTACCTGTTGTACACTATGTAAAATTGAAAGCACTCAGTAGTCTAGACAGTGCTTCTGTCTACAAAGTAAGCTCCAGGAAGCTATGGTTTGCCAAGTTTGAAGTGGAAGAACTGGAGTTTCCTGCACAGAGTCCAGACCTCAACCCCCCCTGAACATTTTTAGGATGAACTGAAACACTGCCTGTACACCAGGCCTCCTCATCCAACACCAGTGCCTAACCCCCCTAAAAAGGTGTGTGAAATCTTATTTTAGTTATGGCTGTGATGTGTGATGTGAAATACCTTTTACCAAATTTATAACCATTTGTATGTACCTTTTATTTAGTAAGGTGTGTATAGCTAACCTGTAATGCTTTACTTTATCAGGTAATTACAGTTCAGTTATCTACCTGTGTACATTTTTACGGTGTAAGATACCCAGGTACAGTTTACTACCTTATTTACTGAGAGTGAACATAACCTAAATGTGTTAAACAATATTGTGTAAGCCAGTAAAGTACATAAGCATCATCTGTTATGCACATGGATTAAATCATTCACAGTGAGCTCAGTTGCTTGTGAGCTTTAGTCTCCGGCACTGGCTGCGTTGATGAGAGAGAGAGAGAGAGAGAGAGAGAGAGAGAGATAGCTGCAGCTGAATCGCTGATGTCAGTAGCTTTGGTTCACTGCTGCATTCTCATGGTGCAGGGCGGACCGCTCTCATCCTCCTCACCTCAGCTCCATCTGCTCTCTCACTCACTCACACACTCTCACACACACACATGCAAACTGCCCCTACACCATCAACATGCTGGCCGTTATTAAACGCTACGCTGTGATAGTGTACACTGTGCTGCTGTGCTTAGTGCCATCGGGTCACACAGGCAAAAAGCCAGTGAAGTGCCTTTCATCCTGCAACTGCTCCAAGGAGTCCATCATCTGCGTCGGCTCTTCATATGTTCCCCGGATGACACCCAGCGATGTCAGCTCCCTGTAAGTATTTCCATTTGTCGCAAGGTACACACGCTTTCCAGCTGAGATCTGCGCGATGTCTGTTGGAAACCTGTGTGATGTGTGTGTCGTTAGTAGTGTATTCTGGGAGACTACTAATAATAATAATCACAGCGACTGGAAGAGCTAGTCTGTTAAACGGCGTTAATCATCATCTGTGTCATTTGCACGTGTCCCTCATGAACAAACGCTCCTACGTTTTCCAGGAGCATTGTGAATGGAACCTTCTCTGAAGTCAGGGAGGCCATGTTCGCACACATACCATCTCTCCAGCTGCTGTAAGTCCAAAATCTGAATAATCATTCACCTCTGGCTGTTAGTTTAAAGTATTAAAGATGTATGCTTTTAAAGGAATAAAATCCTGATTGTTTGTAGTAATGGGGAATCCAGGACATTACGCACTGCAGATGATTTATGCTTTAGAACTGAATATGCAAACCAGAGCCCAAAGCATCCTAAATGTGTGATTTGAATGTCAAGGAAACAAGGTTGATGAAAAAAACTTGTTGATGGAGTCAACTGCCTAGACCATAATATATTGTTAATGGACGTGGTTAATGGACATTGTATCTGATTACATTTTAAAAGCTTTGCTCCTTATGTTTAGTGTTCACTTAAGTGTCATTCTGTGGGCAAATAAAATATTATTGTGCTCAAATGAACTAAAGTACATTGAAAACAAGGATGCCAACAGTCCCTTTTAACTCGAAACGTGATATAATCTGTTTGTGACTTATGAAGGACGATAGTATTGTTGACTTTGTCAACTGGAGACATGATGCCAGCTTTGACTTACTGCGTAGTCCGATTGATGCAGTGCTTTGTGTTTGTTATGCTCTCTGTTGGTTTCTACAGATTACTTAATTCAAATGCTCTTACCACAATTAAAGATGATGCATTCTCTGGCCTACCACACCTGGAATATTTGTAAGTGGAATCGATTTTGTGTCAGTAAACATCTTTACCACAATGGAAACATCTCTGGTTAGGTTGCATTATATAAATTCCTTTTTCCCATTATGTAAGTCCATCTTCCCTTTTCTCCTATAGTATAATGGTATAACTTTTATCAGATTATTGTTTTGAATAGGCACAGTGTCACATTACTGCTAATGTACTGCATTTTTATGATATTACATATTTTGCTTACACATATTTTCTTTTGCTCTTTGTGCTCTCCTTACCTATACTGTACAATCTGTCTAAATCTTTAACCATCTAGGTTTATTGAAAACAATAAGATCGAGACCACATCAAAATATTCCTTTAGAGGACTCAGGGACCTGACCCATCTGTAAGTTTATAATATTATTGATCTTGTGTTCTATTTACACTGTTATCAATTTGATTCTGGCGCTACTAAGTCTGTCTGTAACCCCCATAGGTCATTGGCAAACAACAACATCAAAGCCTTGCCAAGAGATCTCTTCAGTGATCTGGACTCACTAGTAGAACTGTGAGCTTATTTGTGTTGTAATTCATTCTGTGTGTCACATAAATGTTCTTGTACTTCTTATTTTTCTTATAAAGATTTTCTTATAAATGTCAAATCCCTATAGAGCCTTTAAAGCTGGGTGTTGCATGATTTTCATTTACAGAATGAAATGAAAATTTTGAGGCCAAATTGTAATTAAAATGTAATTTTTTTTAGTTTGTCAACTCAAGTTCTACATTTAAAGTTTTTCATATTCCTCTCACATGGTTGTCCTTTTAATCTGTTGCAATAAGAAAGTGTACCTTCAGTGATTCTTTATCATTTTTGATAAATGCTGGTTCAAAAAGTTTTTTAGTCCCAAAATGTTTTTTTGCCCTCTGGCAAATCCCCTTTGGCTAACTGTTCAACAGAGACCTGAGGGGCAATGCGTTCGAGTGTGACTGCCGCTCTAAATGGCTGATGACGTGGCTGAAGAACACCAACGCCTCAGTGTCGGATATCCTGTGTGCCGGCCCAGAGGAGATGAAGGGCAAGAGGCTCAATGACATGACAAGCCTCCATGATGAGTGCATCTCCACAGGTTTGTGTGTGTGTGTGTGTCTGTCTGTCTGTGTGGACCATGTTTTTATCAAATGTAGAATAGCTAACATTTTTACCCTACTGGGGACGTTTTGCTGGTTCCCATAAGGAAAGTTGGTTTTGTTAAAAAATAATAAAAGAGAAAATAAAAATAAAAACAGAATGGAATGATTTGCAAATCTCATGAGCCCATATTTTATTCATAATAGAACACAGAACACATATCAGATGGTGAAAGTGAGACATTTTACCATTTCATGAAAAATATTTATTCATTTTCTGTTACACGGCAGCAACGCATCTTAAAAAAGTTGGGACAGGGCCATGTTTACCATTGTGTAGCACACCTGCTTCTTTGAACAACAGTCTGTAAACGTCTGGGAATT
>JAOVVG010000044.1:12859948-12874050 GCA_028566375.1 Leptodoras nelsoni | reverse complement strand
AGACCTCTGGAGCAGTCTTAACTTTTCGGGAGAGTAAGAGTGATTCTTAGACTTCAGAGTTTTGATAACTGGCACTTGCACTTAACTCCGTGATTAGGAGTAAATCTGAGAATTTTTCAGCACTTAAGTCAAAAATTCCACGCTAAGAAGTTTGATAAATACGGGCCCTGGTCTTTCTTTTAGAGAATTTCAAGTTGTGCCTAAACTAAACTTGATCCAAAAAAAATCTTTTAATAGTGACAGTCTTGTGGGCGTGAACCCCCTTCCACTTCATAGCAGCTCCCCACCTTACTGCTTCTGTACTCCTGTTAAATTATCTCCTTTAACTTTGGCTCCCACTCACTAATGAAGCTCCTCTGCTGCTGAAAGCCTGACAGCTGCGTGGCTGTTTGTTCTCAGGCTAATGCAGCCATTACTCTTAGAAATTTTAAAGGCCACTCTGATTTTTCAGCAGAGCTTATTCTGCCCTCTGGTCAACCCATTTTAAGGCAGTCAACCCTGGAGGAGCAGAAGCATGTCGTCTTTTATGACCACAATGTGCCAAACGCAGTTCTCATAAAGCAGATGGGTAATCACTGCTTGTTGTCAGGATCAAATCAAAGGTTCTACATTTGTTCAGGAAGTGTTAAATGAGGTCTAGGTGACTCTGAGTGAACTCTGGTCTTCATCTTCTCATAAATCTGAAGTTAAAAGTCCCTGGGTTAAGAGCAATTATGATGTTATGTGATGCAGAAAGGCACTGAGGTGGGCCTTGCAGTGTTGTATGTGAAAGGGAAGTTAAGTTTTAGAGAGAAGCTTGGACCGTGCCCAAGCGACAAATGGCAGTAGGTATAGCCCAGTGCATTGTACCGTATCAGCTACTTAAAGTAGGATTCAGTGGCCAACTCTTTACTGAAAGATTACAGCTAAGAAACTTTGATTGTTTGTAAACCTTATCCTATCTGAACCCCCTCCCCCCCCTCCCCCCCCCATCAGTAACCAATTAACTGGTCATAACTTTGTATTCTCTTTGCCTCAGATTATTGTCATGAGCGCCACCTTGGATGCTGGAAAGTTCCAGGTGTACTTCGACAACTGTCCTTTGCTCACCATCCCCGGCAGAACGCATCCCGTAGAGATCTTCTACACGCCAGAGCCCGAGCGCGACTACCTGGAGGCGGCCATCAGGACGGTCATCCAGATCCATATGTGTGAGGAAGACGAGGGAGACGTGCTGCTGTTCCTCACAGGACAGGAGGTAATGTCTGGACACAGTGCTGTAGTTCAGGTCGTATGTGTGCAGTTTGAAACTGCCCAGCTGGCATATGGAGAAAAACAGGTGCTCGAAGCAATGCATAATGATTTAAATAAAATGGTCGCCTCTCGCACTGTGCAGCTTGCGCATGGCGCACAAACAGTGAGTCAGTGAATTCACAGACTGAAACCTCAGCTAATAAAGTGCGAGATATGCACCGTCCAGGGGCGCTTCAACCTTGTGATTCACGCCGCAAGAATACATTTTGGCTTGGTCTGCTTGTGCCTGTAAAATCAAGCTGTCTGCTGATGAGACCGTATAAATCCATCAGTTAAAAATGAGGATATTTATAGAAGTAGATGTGTGTAAACAAACTGCTTATTAAGGAAGGATTAAAAAGATTATGCAACACATCAGCTTTCAAATACGCTTCTCTCCCGTCAGTGCAGTGATGAGAAGATCAGTGCTGTGACTGATATGGACCATGGACGCAGCTGGCCTTGGTGCTTGGGTAAAGAGCCTGTGTGTGATAGCAGTGTGTGACCCAAATTCTGGCCTGAAATTAAGTCATTTGTTATTTTTCCTTTCTTGCAACTGGTGCTCATCCAACTGGAATGGGGAGTTAGATGCCTGGCCAGAATGATAAATATGGTCCCAGATGATGGGTCAGCAGAGTCCTGCTGCAGTTGTGTCTCTGTTTGTGTGCGTTTCATGTGCAGTGTAGTACATAAGTATTTGGACAGGTGCTGGTTTTCTTACTTTTAGTTCTATGAAGTAGCTCATTGAATAAATTCATCAAAAGATTTCTGACCACTAAGGATGTTTATTCCCAATCCTTTGAGTATAGCTTCAATACATTTATCCATAAGCTTCATGTCTAGTGGGTCCAGGTGGTAGTCCTTCACTCAGATTTTCTCAAATGATGACTAGTTTGAAAGTGTTGGAAACATTAGCTTCTTTTTAAGAGTATTTATGTCTATACATCCCGTCATAGTTAACATGAAAACTCTAAATATTATAATACTAATGCTGCTAAAGTATTCATAGTTTGAATAGACAGGGGCATGTTTCAATTCCTTCATGACTGTAAGTCATTTAGCACCTGTATGTTAAAAGCACCCCATAATATTTTATAATGGCAGTGATAATCTGTGATATGTCAATTGACAGACATTTTGACGAGTAATCAGAAATATTCAGTTACAGTCCTTTGCAATTGCTGTTTTTAATGTCTGTACTTCTTGCCGTTTATTCCATTTAGATTTTTTTTTTTTCGATTTTTCTAAACTTTTCTTGTTTTCTTTGCATGCAAAAAGGATACTTATTTTCTCCATCTTAAGCAAGCTTCTACAGCTGAAAATCGGTTATTTGTAAAACTGCAGTGGTTAGAATTACTCCCAAGCCAGCTTGCATCTGTTCCAACTAATTTGCATCTCCACTGGGCGGATTAAAAAGAGTGTTTCAAGAATGTTTATACAGAATAGTGGAGTCAGTGGGCTGGTGTTGGTGTTGTGTCCCAGGTGCAGTCGCTCTTGTCGGGCACAGCCTCCCGTCCGTCTCCCTTGGTGCCAGTCCTTCCAACAGCTGCTGCATCCCCAGAGCTAATGGACTATTAATACTTCAGCTAATTTGATCAATCAATTCTGTCCCGAGCTGCCACGGAAAGGCTTTGATTAAAAGGCACATGGCCACCAGCAGTATTTGCACACACATTGTACTCCTGGGAGTAAATCTGTGTGTGCTAGGACTACCACATGGCCCCAAAGCTGTGCCCGTATATTTGTTATAACACTAATGCTAGAGCCAACATGAGCTGAATAATAATGGCAAGCTCTTTACTCTGTAGTAGAAATGAATCCATGAGCCCTCCTTGGACCTCGCAGTCAGTCTCTTTGATCGGTCTTAGGAAATATAGATTAGTGGAGGTTGTTGTCGTGTTATTAATCTGCTCTCCTTGTGTGTTAGATGAAATCATTATATGTATGTGGCTACAGGTCAGACACACAGTCTGCTCCGTCTTGCCAGAGTTAGTTGCAGTGCACAGTTTAGCCACAGGATGGTGGTAGTGTATAGATAGTCCTTTTTATTTTAAATCTATAATGTTCCAATAAGGATGAACACTGCATTTGTGTGCCTTATGAGGTGTAATCTTTATTTGATGTCTAAACTAACTCTTTACCCGAGTAGACCCCCTGACTGATAATGTGCATGATGAATTATTTTCAAATTGGTATAGTGTTAATGTCCTTGTCGACAGCAGTTTAGTGCAGCCAGTTTCTCTCCAGAAAGTCTGCATTACAGACATGCCACGTTGTGCTCATTGTCTATCTACTTTTTTTAGTCCATGAAAATGTATTTTGGTCTTGGAACCATTTCACAGTTGGTTACCTCAGTTTGTAAATCTTAGTGTTTAGCTGTCAGATTTTGCCTGCTCCTTGAGGTCCCTTTTGTATGTGAGCTTACCATGTCTGCATTGTTTGTCCTCACTTAACCAATCCTTTGTGATTTGCTTCTGTTTATGCACCAGTGCAGCTTTCTCATTTCACATTACCCTTACTACATTACCATCTGGAATAATGAATCCTGTGTGTGTGTGTGTGTGTGTGTCCTTGTGACTATTGCTTTAGACAGCAGAACCACAGGAAGTTCATCCAAGCAGCATGCACTCCAGGTTTAATTTTCTCAGCCATGTCGCAACTGGCTCACAAAGTACACTTGATCTAAAGCACCGAAGCCTCACCACTGTGTTTTTTATGCCTCTGGAATCCGTTCCAGGACAAGTTAATGTAATTTTCATTGGGAAAACCGAGGTCAGTCAGTGTTAATAATAAAAGAAAAAAATAAAAAAAAAAGAAAGAAAAACTGGGCCAGACAAAACCTGATGACATGATTCTCCTTTTTGCCAAAGGCAGATTATTGTTGCCAACAAACAACAAGCTGTAACCAACACTTACTGTTATTGTATTAATGTGACCAGGCCACTAAGATGTCACTCGTTGATTCGCATCCTCTTTTACCTTTCAGGAAATTGACGAAGCCTGCAAGCGGATCAAACGGGAAATTGACGACCTGGGCCCCGAAGTGGGCGACATCAAAATCATCCCCCTCTACTCCACACTACCACCACAGCAGCAGCAGAGGATCTTCGAGCCTCCGCCACCTCGCAAGCCGAACGGAGCCATTGGTAGAAAGGTAAATTTTTCTTCGAACGCCCGTTCTTTCCTCATAATTCATTACGAATAAGCGTGAGATGGAGAGGATGGAAATGGTTGGTTGACACATAAGAAACTTGCAGAGCGCGGAGCGGTGCTAGGAACGTCGTTAACGTCCCGTCCTTGCCCCAAGCTTTGGTGCAGCATTGACTCACAGCATATGTTGTTTTTGTCAGTATGTGATTCTCTTCTCTAAAATAGCTGAGAGTTACTCATGCAGTTTTACCCCCGGATGTTATCGTCGATGGGTTTCAGCCCTTACAAAATTTCCTCTGCCATGCTGCTTTGGCTCATCTCTTTTTCCATCACCAAATGACCAGTATGTGCCCTGTTTTTGTTTGTGTTTGTACTTTCACACTTTTCCCATTCCTTGTTACTTCTGATGGAATGCCAAACAGTCCTCTTGCTATCGTCTATCCCTTTGCTGCCATTTCACACCACAAGCTGCTATTGATTTTATTGAGAATAATAGAACTGTTCCTTGCTTGTTTTAATTCTTTTCACTCTGCCTCAGCTGTATCGTTAGCTGTGCCTTCAATTCTGTCTTTCACAGCTTCCTTTGGATGTGTAAACTGAATCAATCTGCTACCTCTGCACCCCTCTCTCGCTCTCTCTCTCACTCTCGCGCTCTCTCGCTCTTCTTTGCTTGCTGTCTTCTTTTCATCTCTGCCAGCCACGTCCGTGTTTACAGAGGTGCAGAAATTTGCGCTAGGTTGATTGCCTGTAAGCCAGGGTTCTGACTGCTTTAAAAGTTCAAACATTACCCGGTGTTTGCTTAAGCTGTTCAAAGAACTGTTGACATGAAACAGGGACATGGATACACCGGAGCTCGTATAACCGACAGTGGCCCTCCTGGGACGCACAGCCACTCCATCTTGACTGGAATATGGGAAGGGAAGGAGGGAAAGGTGCTTGTTGATGAAGCGTTTGGCAGAACAGGAATACCAGCAGTGTTGTAAATTGGCTCAGTCATAAACGGTCCCTTCCTTGGCCCATAAACCCAGGCTCGGGCTTTGAGGTGACAGCAGTTCCACCCACGCCCTGGTGATTTCTTGAAGGTGTCTGACTAGCCTTGTGGCATTCAGGTATTATTTTCCTGCATCCTACATCGTCTGTCCGTGGTTGCATAGAGATGAGCTCAAATTACCTTGTTAAAATGTCATCTTGTCAGACCCTCTGGCATACGTTGCCCACAATGCAAATCAGCCCCCTTTGGTGATAGTTGGAGACAGTGTGGGGATGTTGTCTGTGGAGCACCTGTGAAGGAGCCTAGTAAACAGTTCTGTTCCGAATGCAACAGATTTTTATGGGCCTGGTGTGCAGTTTCTTTTGAAAGCAGTCTAAATTTGTGCAGATCAGCACCAGGAGGATTATATGCAAGGGTTTGTGGAAATGTTATTGAAAGTGCAACTGGGGAATGAAAAGACAGGAACATGAGTGCCTGTTGTACATGCGGTTTATTTATTTGATTTTATTTTTACCTAGGAAATTATGTCACTCCACACTTCAGCTTTTCTTTATTGTAGCCGCGCAGTTCGGCCCAACGTGAGGCACACGGTCTCAGTTTTAAATTGGGTTTAATTTGTCAGTATGGCACTTTCCCTGGTGATGTCAGTGAAGGATGGCTTGAATTAGACTGGGTCTCTGCCTCTCAGACTGGCTAATAACCCAGAAGTAACATGTCCCTATGACACCCTAATGATACTACTGATGAAAAGCCTGCTTAGTTCAGTTCTAGGATAGACTGATCAGCACCAGACAACTGTTCGTGGCTTCATAAATGTTCCAAGTCATTGCGATTGAACGAATGCTTTCATCTGCACTGTATGGCTACAGCTACACATGTGGGCGCCTGACCATCACAGCCAAATGTGGTTCTTCCACAAACTGTTGCTCCAAAGCTGGAAGCACAGGATTGTCTAGAACGTCTTTGTATGCTGTAGCTTTACACTTTCCTGTCGGTGGAACTATATGGCCAAGCTGCATGACGGTGCCCTTGTACACAAAGCTAACTCCATAACAGCACGGTTTATCAGGCCTCTCAGCCCTGCACTGAATACCTTTGGGATGATATAGAACACCAGTTGCGTGCCAGGTTTTCTTGAACTTGATATCGTGGCTGAATATTAACACATTTCTACAGTCATGCTCACAAAATCTAATGGAGACCCTTCCCAGAATAGTAGCAGCTGCCAAGTGCAGACTAAATCTGGAATGGGATGTTCAACAGGCTTGGGATGATTGACGGCAGTATTGGGTATAGCTGATCGTTTCCGATGATGACAATAGATATCCAGCTGGAAGATTTCAATGTCTGTCAAAACATGATGTCTACTACTATTACAGCTCTATTCAAAGAATGCTGAGCCCCCTGTGTTTAGTCATTCAGTTGATGTTACTTGTCCATTAATACGTTGAAGTAGTTGAACGTGAACAATTTCATTATTTTGGATTGTAACTCCATTTTCCATGTTACTTAATGGTCCTCAGTGTTTCACAGTCACAACTTAAGACTTTCTTCGTTCTGTACCTGAAGGAGTTAAAGCACAGCGTTTAAAAGACTTTCACTTCTATCAACATTTTTTATTAATCTTTAATGAAGCCTTTCAGCCAAAGTTATGCTGATAGTTCAGTTCATAGTACAGCACATCTCCTGTTGACTTGCAGCCACTGTATGTTGCATCACCTGACCTGAATACTGTGTGCCGATTCGCTGGATGAATTTGTCGGGTTGTGTGCAAGAACAGCACCGCCGTTTGACCTGTTCTGCTGTAAATCCACGAACTTACAAATGCATTTGTGGCAAAATGTATTTAGGGCCCTGAGCGTCCTTGTGTTAGGAATAACTCATGACACTCAGTTCATTTTTTTTTTTAAAGGATGGAGTTTCCGTTTGTACAAAAGAACACTTCTTTTCAACACTAGACACAAAATGTGCTTCTCCTCACTGTAGGTCTCGTTGTTTTGATTAAGCGGTTAGCCAGCAAGTTACAATGATGTGATCCTCTTGCTAACTGTTCTGTATCTGCTCCTTGCAGTGGGTCTTACATGGTGAGATAAAAAAAAAAAAAAGTGCAGTGTGGTCATGATCCTTTTCCTGGTTGTGAGTTTTCAAAAATATCTGGATATGTGTAGACAAGACCACAGATCAAACCAAAAGCCATGAGGATGGCAGCACTCTGAGATAAGGGGGAAAAAGCTGTTATGATGGTAATAGCGGTGGGAGTTCCATCACCATGGTGCCTAATAATACAGGATGATTCAAAAAGATTTGAAATCACTATCTCTCTGCAACCACGAACCGCCCACGAATGAAACTCTTACCACTTTTCAAATGATCAAATGATTACCGCTAGATGTCCCTCCCAGTGCACAAACAGCCCCTAGCCTCAACGTTGAACAGGTCGCACGGGACCCAAGACTTGGTGCTACACTCATGGTCCCCAAGAGCCCCAGACATTACACCCTGCAGCTTTTTCTCAGGGGGCATACATGAAAGGCTGTGTGTGTTGCGACTACTCTGAACCAAAAAAAAGAATCACGACAGCAATGACCTCAGTGGAAGAAGACACTTTGAGAGGCGTTTGGAATGAATTCAACCGTCATCTCCGTGTTGTCCATATAGCAGGTGGAGGGCACATACAGCATTTTGTGTAATTCTAACATATTGCCTTTATGAAAAATTCTTCATTTGATACCAGGTCCATCGTTTTGAAACAGCCTGTACCAGGGAATGGCAGTGATGTGGCAGCTATTGTTGCAGCCCTACTGCTGCTGCTCGGAAGCCATAAGACGGATAAAAGTAAAGTGTGGCGTATCGCATGCATGTTTTTTCAGCCTGTTTTGTATTCAGTATGAACATTGTAGTCTACCAAACATCTTTCTCTGATGTATTTTAGCTTCCGTTATCCATGCTGCCAAGCAGATAGTCATGAATGCCTTGACTTTCAAAACATGAACAGGGTTTTAAATCAAGAAAATGAAACGGCATGCTGTTTATCAGGGCAAGATCATTATACAATTCAATAAGGATCTCTGCTGCTGTTCCGCACAACGTATTTTATATAAGTTTACTTACTTTTTACAGTGAGCTTACTTACAGCAAATAACTCCTTACAGTCCTGACTGTAGTTTTTAAAGTTAATGGGTAATTAAGCAAAAAAAACAAAACCAGATGAAACATTAATGCTAGTGATTAAAGCTAAATTGTAATCAGCATCTGTTATTTATGATGCAACTGGTTCACCAAACTTGTTGGGTGTGTCTGGCCACGCCCCTTTCTTTCCTCCAGCCATAGCAATACCGTCATCATTCGCCGTTCTCCACAAACCTTTTGCCATATAATGTGCATATTATGAGCAGGTTGTACGTTTAGTGGAGATTATGACAAGCCAGGGAGCGCTTAGGGATTTCTATTATCCAGCTTCTAATTTTGGTTCACTTTAGTTTTTGTTCTGTATTCCAATTTTCCTAACCTTTTGGTTTCCTGGCTTGGGTTGAGAAGACGAAAGGTTGCCAAAGTAATTTGTTTTAAAGTACTTTTTTGAAGATTGATAGTGGGTCGGATAGGGCAGAGGAGCTGATCTGGAGAATTTTGGAACATTTAGATTGAAGCCACTCAAGTAAGATATCGCACATCTTGGCCTTAAGCACTCAGCCTCAGCCGCGTTTGTTCCAGACCTTTTGTGTGTGGATCATTGAATCCGTGAAGATGCAATTTCTCTACACCCTATGGGTCAAGGATTGTGAATCAGGGTGTGTAATAATTCAGTCGCCTTTGATATGCAATTTATGCCGATGCAACCACTTTTATATTATTTCCATGTCTATTATTATAGGAATATTTGAAGGTAGATGGGGCTTTCTTTTAAGGTAGAAGTGGACGTTTCTGAGCGTGCTATGTTGGTTTTGATCATTGCTCTGTTCTCTGGGCACCCAATCCACTTTATTGATTTAATAGAATTTATTTAACCAGATTTTTAATTGCAGTTTTTTTTATTATTGCATGGATCATTAATTGTTTAGTCAGGTCATTAATTCAGCCTGTGAAAACAATGTCAGGGCTTGGAAGAGGAGTCCACATTAGCAGTGCTTGAGTGTTCTAACAAGAAAGTTCTGCGTGACGAATCCAGTGCAGCCTGAAATGCATCAGCGCTCTTATGGAACAGGAGCATCTAGCAGCAGAACTAGTTTGTGTGCGAGGAGCTGCTACTCTTTTTTTATCTCCCTTTCCATCCTGTACACACCTCTTTCTCCTCCTTACATTTGTATAAATGCTGACGGAGAGACCCACAGCGTGATGTGACTCATTCGATTTCTCTGTCCTTATTCAGCCGTCATTCCTCGCGGACAGACGTGCTTCAGTAAAATGAAACGGTGTAACAGTAGAGGAATCTTCACTTCACAGCACACAGATACGTTTTCTGGCCCCTTATTTGCTCTTTTCAGTGGATGTTTGCTATCTACTAAGTTAGAGAAGAAAAATAAATGTTCCAGCTGCCTTTATTGCTTTGATGGGCTGGGTGTAAAGCTGACAACTGATCCCGTGAGCTTTCCACCCTGTTTGCAAGCTCCTTTTTACAGTTACCCGGGTGAAGTTTCTTTTTTTTTTCTTCTTCAAAAGCTGAACCTGTTTTAGCTTTGAATTAGGATTTGCCTTTTGGCCTGCCAACACCTTCTTTGTCTTCTTAAAGAATATTTTTAGATTTTCATTTAATTAGGGATCCAACTTTGTGAAGTTTAGGAGCTTTCCTCCTGTTAGTCAGTGTGACAGATTTTAATTTGGCCTTTTCTGTTGTGTGCCACATTGTGATGTGCATGCTGTGAACACCTCAGTGTGCATGAATCATCTACCTCAGTGTTACTGTGTTTGTCCAATATGCCAGGCTTCTCTGAAGCAATTTATATCTCAAATCCCTGCTACTGCCAGCCTCTTCTCAGGGCTTTTTTCTCTCCTCATGAACAGATGCTTTGTTGTCTCGCCATGTTAAATATGCCAGCAGCCTCCAGCTCGCTTTGTTGCTATACTGCACGTGCCGGCCACATGTACTCTTAAACCGAGGGTTTGAACGAACGAACATGCATGAGACCTGGTTTGTACTGTGACTTGGTATCGCAGGCACATCAGGATATCGTGTGGACGCTTGCAACATCTGGCCTCGTTTTGGAATGCAACGAGCGTGTACTCTAGGGGGCAGTGTTCACGTACCAAAATGGAAATCACAGGAAGCACAGCGTTTAAAAAAGCAAAATAATAAAGAAAAAAAAGAATAAAGGCGAGATCACCATGTTTCAGGATATGGGATAAGATTTTCCTTATTTTGGGGACAATAATTATGACAATTTGCACTCTGAAACACTTTTACCATTCTATTCTATTTACAATTCTAACAATCATGGAGAGAATGGTGCACAATTCTTTTTAAATGTAGTATTTATGGTTTACATCACCTATGATTTGTCTTTCCTGGGAGTACATACGGGTGAAGGAAAAAAGAAATCCTGCAGGCCGATAAATGGACTATTATAAAGCCTTTCATTTAATTTTCACAGATGTCACAATATTATGATGTGGATTTCTATAAATAAATTTATTCTTTTTTTATGACTCATAATTCGTCATGGAAAAGAAACTCGCTCGTGTTCGTTTGTAGCCGTCTGGGTGCGAGAGTTTTATTACAGCAGAGACATTTTATTGCAGAAACCTCCCTGAGAAACTGAAAGCATGAATAGAGAGAGCGCTATCATCAGTTCAGTCATGAGATGACGCGTGGATGAGTTGAAGTTTACAATCGCACTTTCACGTGGTGGGTTCAGAAGTGGGGTTAACAAAAAAAAAAAAAAGGTTTGTTTGCTTTACCCATAAACCCCCTCTGCATATTGTGATGCAGATGCACAAATGTGCTGAAATACAGAAAAATAATGAATAATAGAATGTGTTTGAAGAGGGCAGCTATAGTGAGCAGGAGCACCAAGCTGTGCGTGTGCATTTTCCCCTCCAGCAGCCCTGGGAGGTCATCACACCACCTCTGTCTGCTTTTGCAGTGAGTGAAAAGAAAAACGTTGTCTGGTGTTAGCTGGTCCTGGAGGTCTTACGTCATCATACAGCGGCATGTGTAACATTGGCAGTGGTAAAAGTGCTGCCGTCTTTTTAAATGTTGGTGTACCGATGTGACTATCTAATCGTTTGACTGAATTTGATTGAATACATTTGATTGAATTGGTTTTTAAAGAAACTGACCGTGTATTGAGAAATTCTATAGAGAATATAGATCATTCAGTGATTGTATGTGTAGTAGATATTGTTCTGAAAGAGGTAGTAATAGTCTATAAATATAGAAAGGTTATTTTGCTGCAATACTAAGTGACGTGTGTAATTCTGGGATTTGATGCAGTTAATGGTACAGGACAGGAGTTTTGCTCTCACACAGCTCTGTTCGCTCTCTCTTCTGTTGCGCTCCTACAGGTCGTGGTGTCGACCAACATTGCCGAGACGTCACTGACCATCGACGGTGTGGTGTTCGTAATCGATCCTGGCTTTGCCAAGCAAAAGGTTAGTCATCCTCAATTTTCCTTGTCCTTGTTTAATGTCAGCTCATCATCTGTTTCTGCTGCCTGTCAAACCCCCAGATAAATCCACTGGCTTTAGAGATGGAGAAGCTAGTTAGTTATTCTGCTGCCTGTCATCATCCATTCACAGTTTGAAGGATTGCATTGGGACTTTGCTGCTGCGGTCATATATTCAGTTTGTTTTGTCTACACTTTTTGCACAGGTGTATAACCCACGTATCAGGGTGGAGTCACTGCTAGTGACTGCGATCAGTAAAGCATCGGCTCAGCAGAGGGCAGGAAGAGCTGGGCGTACGCGACCGGGTAAATGCTTCCGCCTTTACACCGAGAAGGCGTACAAGACTGAGATGCAGGTAAATAAAGTGAAAGTTACATTTTAGAGAATCAGGTCCAATGTATTTTATAAACATAACCCAGCGTTTTTTTTTTTTTGTTTGTTTATATCTGAGCTTTCCACAGAAGATTGGTTGCTGAGTTGGGGTTTCACTTAAATCAATTCATACCAAATGGCTGCACATATACACTCATATAAGTACCATAAAAACTGAGCCTATGCAAAATACATAGCGATGCCACCTTTGGCTTTAGGTTATCATGTATGAGCATTTAAAGGGTGTACCGTGGGTACAAGAATTCAGACAAAATTTCTAACTTAACGGTAGCCGTAAAATGATTCCGGGTGAACGTGACCAGTGCCTGCTAGCAAGAATCGTTTCACGTGATAGGTGTGTAACACTGCCTCAAGTAACGTCAGCGTGAGGTCTGTGCAACATTCCCTCCAAGATCCCGTGGGGGACCTACCAAGTGCTAACTGCCACATACCAGTTTTTCTGGTACTTCAGTGTATGCTTATAAATATAATAATTTGGATAATAGTGGGATGTGATTCTAAGGAAGAAAATAAACCATGGACTCCTAGGCTTTGCTTCATGAACCACTGCTTTATATAACGTAACACGCAATAGGCTACTCATTTAATCTACTCCATGGTCATTAACATTTTAAACACCGAACCCTTCACTTGTACAGAAACTATTGCTTCTTAATGATGCGGCAAAGCTTCAGTTTACGAGCACTTCTGCTCAATAAACATGAGTTTTGTTTATCAAATGCACTTTTATTTTCAGAATAATTTAAATATAGCATTTATGCTCGTCATCATTTACAGTGTTCTGAAAGGAAGATCTTAAACATGCCGTTAAGACCATTATGTCATTATCACTCCTTTGCTCTTTGACGACCTCTTTAGTCTTGCCAGATGGCACTATTTCTCTTTTTTCCTCCCTAAATTGATAACTGAAAATAAGACGTCCTGACAAATGACCAAGTGAACATGGTCTTCCTTTTAAACAGGGTAATTCTTCCCCGTCGCGTGGGGCGACAAAGTGAATTTTAAAAACGTTAAATAGCCCCTCAAACGCGCCAGACTCGGCTCTCTTGACACATGAGAACGTGTTAGTGCCTGATGGGAGACCCTGACTAATTCATTCTCTTTTTACTGTCTTTGTGTCTGTCTCTCTCTCTCTCTCTCTCTCTCTCTCTCTCACACACACACTTGCTTCCTGTTCTGACAAGGATAACACGTACCCAGAGATTCTCAGGTCCAACCTGGGCTCTGTAGTGTTACAGCTGAAGAAGCTGGGTATTGATGACCTGGTGCATTTTGACTTCATGGACCCACCAGGTATGTAAAGCATTTCAGAGAACACTTATTGAATTGTCGTACAATTTATCTAAGTAATAAATGCAGTTCCTTTTTTTAAATAGCTCTGTTACCAAGTCAAAGACTGCTTTTCCGTTTTAATTGAAGGGGTGTAAAGAAAAAGCATTTAGGATAAAAAATCAGTCCAAGACTACAACATGGCCATGGAAGATCATGCATACTACAGTCGATGTAGACTCCCTGTTTGTTTCCCATGAGTGCATGCAAGTGTGTGAAAAAAATCAGAAAGGCTCAACAAAAGCACTGCTATATGCATAACTTGCAACAATGCCATGAAATACAGGGGATAGACAATGAAACTGAAACACCTGTCATTTTAGTGTGGGAGGTTTCATGGCTAAACTGGACCAGCCTGGTGGCCAAT
>JAOVVG010000044.1:12835829-12846527 GCA_028566375.1 Leptodoras nelsoni | reverse complement strand
AGGACTTGTATATGTCATTCCCAAGAAGAATTGACGCTGTATTGGCCGCAAAAGGAGGCCCTACACCATACTAATAATTATTGTGGTCTAAAATGACAGGTGTTTCAGTTTCATTGTCTAACCCCTGTATATGTATATATGAGAAGCTTCACTAGCTTTGCTCAGTTGCACTGATGAAGCCCTTTGGAGTTGCAAAACATTTTCCAGATTACAGAGTTTGTACCTGACAGCTCCAGGGTACCTGGTTTGATCCTATGCTTGTGGAGTTTACAAGTACACTAGTATATAGCCAAAGGTTTGTGGCCACCTGACCATCACATACATATGTGGGCTATTGTCCAATTTCTTGCCAGAAAGTTGAAAGCACACAATTGTAAAGGATGTCTATGAATTACAATTTCCCCTCTGGAACTAAAAAACCCAAACATGTTCCAGCATGATAGTGCCCCTGTGCACAAAGCAAAGTGCATGAAGACATGATTTGTCAATGCTGGTGTGGAAGAACTTGAGTGTCCTGTACACGTCCCTGACCTCAACCCCACTGAACACTTGAGATGAACAGGATTGCTAACTGCACCCCAGGGCTGACCTAACTAATGCTCTTGTGAGTGAATGAGCAAATCCCCACAGCCATGCTCCAAAATCCAAATGGGAAGGTTTTCTACTAGACATTGGAGTGTGGCTTGCTCATTCAGTCACAAGAGCATTAGTGAGGTCAGGCAATGATGTCAGATGAGGAGACCTGGTGTGAATTCAGTATTCCACTTCATCCTGAAGGTGTTCAGCGGCATTGAAGGTGGTCAGGGCTTTGTGCAGAACACTGAAGTTTTTTCGCACCAATCTTGGTAAACCATGTCTTTATGGAGCTTGCTTTGTGCACAGGGGTACTGTCATGAGTAAACAGGTTTGGGCCCCTTAGAGTGACGAGAAATCAGCAATATCCATCTTAGTGAAGTGGAAAAGTGAGAAGAAGCTGTAATACCCACATGACAGCAAGACATCAGTGCCCAACCTCTTATGCCCTTGTTGCTGAATAAGCTCAAATCTCTACAACCCCAAACCAAAATCTAGCAGAAAGCCTTCTCAGAAGAGTAGACCAACGCCATATTAATGCTCATGGTTTTGGAATGGGATGTTTAATGGTCAGGTGTCCTCACTACTTTTGGCCATATAGTGTATACACTGAAGTACCATAAAAATGGGTACTGGAGCCTATGCAACACCACCTATGCACCTTTGTATGTTTGCGTCCACCAGTGCGTATATAAAGTAATAGACACCTATGGAAGCTTCTAGAGTTGTTTCTGCCATGAGAATGGCAAGCTGTCATGATTTCATGGTTTTCAACGTGGTTTAATAGGAACTCATCATAGCATTTCGGAGGCAAAAGCAAAGTTTGGATTTTCATGCACGAGCATCTCAAGGGTGTACCATAGCTACAAGAATTCCAGCAAAACCTCAAACTTACGACAGCAGTGGAGCCGTAAAATGATTCTGGGTGAAGAATCGTTTCACGCGACAGGTGTGCAGCACTACCTCAAGTAAAATCAGAATTCAATACTGTGGCCTCAACAGACATCAGTGTGAGGACTGTGCAACGTTCCCTCCATGATCTTGTGGGGGACCTACCAAGGATTAACAGGTATACCAGTTTTTCTGGTACAGTGTATAATGTGGTTCAAAGTGGAGGTTTGCCTTAGACAAAGACTGGGTTTCTCATGCTTCTTCAATAACATGAGTCAAACTGTTTAAGACACTGCTACTTGCATTAGCTACAGCTTGACCTAAGTTACAATATGGCAGATATCATTCCCTGCCTTCTTCAAATCAGGTCTACAATCCACAGGGTGTTTGCAAAACTTTTCAAACCCTGACTGTGTTGTTTTCCCCCGTTATGTTCTGTAATGGTTGCCTGATTCCAACATCCTGTTTTATTTCGTAGATAAATTGTAAAATAGAGCTATTTTTTATTATCTATAATGGGGGTGCAAACTTTTGACTATGTCAGGAATAAGTTACACGTAAATTGTGACACTTTTGTGCATCTCAAATCCTATTATTGTGCGATGAGAATGATGACAGATAATTAGCAGCGCACAAAGCACAGGAGGAAGTGGATTAGGAAAACAGGAATAGGAAATTAGGGAAAGAAGGACGCGGGTCGCGGAGAAGTCTCGCGCCGCTGAAGGACTCCCACGTGACCGAGCTGAGCGGCTCGAGCTGCATCCGCCGTTTCTTCCACCGGCAGGACGGAGCGGAACCGAGCCGACCGACACGCGTCTGAAGACATTTCTCTTCATCTGAATAATTCTTTCCAGCACGAGTCCCCAGCCTCTCAGACCATGGAGGGCTATGGGCTGTCGGAAGAGGAGCTCTTCGCCTCATCTCTACACAACTTCACCTGGGAGAATTCCTTTGAGCAGGTAGGAGACGCCGGCCGTGAATCCGCTACAGCCTGCTGCCGCCACCTCCACTTTTTAGTGATCCGGAACCGAGAAAATGGCTCTCATTCGACATATTCTAGCTGAAAAATACGCTTAAAACTTACACAGCTGGGTGTAAGAGCACCTGCTTAGTCACAATATCAAGAGAAGGTTTTAGAATGAACGCTGATATTGATATACGTGGCTGCAGTAAAATTACCTCAGAAGTGACAAACCGTGAAATTCCGTTACGCCTCAGGTGCGCTGCGTTGAAGCGCATCCAAAAGTGACGTAAAAGCGTAAGGTCACGTGTTCGGGGCTGTTTTTGCAACTACTTCCAAGTGAAACTAGTGAAAGACTTACTAACTGCAGTCTTAATCCCCACTTCCTTCAGATTTACTTTGGTAATGCCAGTTGCAAAAGCTGAACTGATATGAGAAGAAGGTTTTATCAATTGTCATACTGAAATTCTTTTCTTCATGCATCCTGGCATTGTTAGGGTCAGAGCCCAGGCTCTTCTGTGCCACAGTGACTCAACTCTGTGGTCCTGGGACTTGAACCCTCAACCTTCTAAACAGTAACCCTGAGCCTCGACCACCGAACCACCACTGTACAGAAGTGTTGCTCTGCATCTCTACTGTACAGTGGTGGTTCGGTGGTCGAGGCTCAGAGTTACTGCTCAGATGGTTAAGGGCTCAACTCTGTGGTCCTGGGACTTGAACCCTCAACCTTCTGAGCAGTAACCCTGAGCCTCGACCACCGAACCACCACTGTACAGTAGAGATGCTGAGCAACTCTTCTTTAAAGCAGGGGTTATCAAACTTTTTGGAACTGTAAAATAAATTTCACCTTCACGCATAAGCCAACTGTTTAAATACGTAGATGTGTAGAATAGTATTTTGGATATCTACTGCAGCCAGAGAGATTTGTGCTTTTGAAATTTCACATTACTTACAGGCCATTCATTCAGTCATTCCTTAGTTTCATTCATTAGTAACCGCTTTATCATGGTCAGGGTCATGGTGGATTCTGAGTACTGAGCAATGATGATAAGATTGAATCTATCTATCTATCTGTCTGTCTATATATCTGTCTGTCAATCTATCTATCTATCTGTCTATATATCTGTCTGTCTATCTATATATATATGTCTGTTGATCTATTTATCTGTCTGTCTATCTGTATATCTATCTGTCTGTCTATCTATCTGTCTGTCTATCCATCTATGTATGTATGTATCTATGTATGTATGTATGTATGACCAGTCAACCCAGCTAATAGGTATAAGAACCCAGTAGTAACTAGAAGTGCACTTGGAGAGCGCAGACCTCCACCAAAGCCAATAGTCCAGTCTTTATTATGACGGGTTCGCACATGCGTGACAACCTCAGTCTGCCCTACGTTATTATGTTACCAAAAGAGGAAAATAATACATCTAGCCACTCTACGATCCAAAATTTAATGGGCTTTTCCGTGGCCGGAGCTACACCCTTCCACCAAGTTTTATGAAAATTGTTCCTGTAGTTTTTTTTTTGTAATCCTGACAGACAGACAATCCAAAAAATGCACCGAAAACGTAACCTGTTGGCGTAGGTAAATATAATAACCTGTATAATCATGTGTAGGATCTCAACTCTGAGCAATCCTCATTACCTCTCAACAGCAACTAAACGACATTCCTTCACAACGATAACAATACAAAGTTACATCACACTGGAGGTGATGGAAAAAAAACAAGCCATGCCCCTGGTTTAACTGACTAATAAACACAATAAACAGAATGCATAAATCCTCTCCGTCCATAAAATAAACTCAGCGAGGCCGTGCTTTGAAGTAATCAGGCAGTGGTGTGGTGTGGGGGGAGTTCTAGAGAGATCTAGGCTGTGGGTCTATAATTCAGATTTATATATCGACATCAGTGTTCTGGAGAACTTTAGTGGGAAATTGTATTTGGTGAGGCATGGGTGATTGATGTACATGCTTTTTGTTAGGAAAGGACTTCTGACATTTATTATTAGTATTGGTGTGCTGTGGTGTAGAATGGGAGGCTTCTGTTTAAGGCTGCTTTAGATTTTGTTTTAAAGTGAAATCATGATGCTTCCTGAAAATGACATCTGAACTTTCATCTGTGTCATTGCTTAACATTTAGTTTGAATCGGAAGACAGGAGCTTTTGATTTGTTTTAGGGATGCTCCAGTCTGGACTGGTATTTGCTCATATTTGCCACGTGTTAAGATTTGATTAAATGTTCTGAATGAGTGTGGTGTTAACCAACATGGTGAAGATGGTGCACCTGAACACAGGACACACGCCGTCCAAAAGGACGTTAACAACTCAACATCTAATTACAGCATCTCTGATCTCTAAGAAACCATGAAATGCACTTTATTAGGCAAGTTTGAAATGATCAGCATTGTCTATCCTTAATGCAGAGAAATCATACACTGTAAAACGATTAGGAGTTCATTTAGTCTTTACACACATTATAAGTGCAAAAACCTATCAGTGTTTGTTATTATAAATTTTTATTTACAGAAGTTTCACAGAAAAATGAAAATAATGAACATCCATGAGCTCTCGTGACTGATGTTGCTTATACTAATTGCATATTTATACTGTCATTGTTTCAGGAGGTAAGATTTACCCATGCACAACTCGGAGCTTCAGCTCACACAAGCCTTTATTTTTACACAGATTTATCCCTGACAGGTATCGGGGTAATTCTCCAAAACCTTTTTGTTACAGTATTTAGGCATCAAGCCAAAAAAAAAATGCAAGAAAGAGTCATTTTGCAAAATGCTATATAATTGCCCCGTCAATAAGACTGCAGGGTGCGCAGTTCCCCACAAAGAGGCTAAAAATGGGAGGAAAACAGAATTAAGCTAGGTAATTAAAAACCAGGGGTGCTCTTCATTTCTTGCACATGCACATCCAATTACTCTCCCAATGCATCAAGGGGTTTACGCGCTTCCATGGTCCACAGACATGTGAGCCACTGCGGGCTGATGGAGCTTAAAAGCTTCTTAAAAAGGCTTTTCCTTAAAAGAATCAGAGAGAAAAAAAAATAGAAAAAAGCATGCATGAGAGTGAGAGTTGGTTTGCTGCTTTCTTTTTTTTCTGTTGTCTTGGACGGTAGGTGCAGAATAAATAAATAAATAAATGCAATTTTGAAAGTGTGTCCCTGTGACCAGATTATCCACTCATGCTTGAGTAGTGGGTAAAGTCTTTACATTATTCATGTGGCTGTATGTACGTGCTGTGCTGGGCCTGGGTCTGGTCAGAGCTGGGAAATCAGGGGGTGCTGCTGCTAGTTTAACTCTGGAGTAGGAGTTAGAACCCTTCAGCTAATAGCTGAGACACCATCGCAGGCTTCACTAGGTTCATTTTATTATGGATTGTGCTGTAGTCTGCAGCTCTGACAGAGGAAAAGTTCGGGAGCTGTAAAGAGGTGCATGTGCTCCATGTGTAGACACTTGGCCTTTTGCTGAAGCCGTTCTCCTGCTCTCTGCAGTTCTGTAGGCAGCTGTCCATGGTGCTGAACATGATCATCTTGTGTTGCTTTTGAAAAGCTCACTCTGAATCACTACCTTTACCGAAGCCCATCGTTTAAAGCCTTCAAAGAGAAGTGATGATGTGTTTGGTGCCTTTTTAAAATCTAAAGATAAACACAGTGCTGGTGTGTTCCCTAAGTTAATCGAAAATGTGGGAATTCCCATATTAAATTACTGTTGTTGGGCTCAAGATCACCTTGGATGAAACCAAGACCCTGCTGACATCACAAACCAAATATTTTTACATTAAACATTGTGCTCCAGTAAGGCAACAATAAAATACAGCTGATGGGTAGAAACAACAGTTACAGCTTAGTTTATTTAGTGTCCCTGTGTGTTTCCTCTTAATTCTCTGGTTTTCTCCCACCTGGAAAAAAGCATGCAGATTGGTGGCTTGCCAACTCTACACAGGAGATTTGCTAGAGTATAATTTACTTAAACTGAAGAAAATTTCACTGAGAGGGACCAAATGTTATCTAGCCCAGAGTAAATGTTCTTCAGTTTGAGTAAAATTATACTCTAGCAAACAGTGCATGCATGTGTGTGTATAGTGCCCTGCAATAGACTGACATCCTCTCTAGGGTGTATTCCCAACTCACTCCCAGTTTTCCTTGGACAGGCTTCAGATTTACTGCTAGCCTAAAGGATAAAGCAGGTACTGCTGATGACCAAATGATGAAGAGGAATTTTAAGGTGTTTATCTCTTGACAGCTGCAGGTCCACTTAGTCTGATTGTTATAGTTACATGTAATAGGAGCCAATATGGTTATATGGTGTATATACGCATATGCTGCTGCGCTCCCTTCTTAGTAAGTGACTATTCTATCTATTTATATACTATGATTCAGAGTTGTCACACACCAAGGACAAGGTAATAATAATGTGTTAAATGATGACCTTTTCTCAAAAAAACAAACAAACAAGAAAAAAAAAAACTATTTTTGGCAATGATGCTCCCTTCCACCTTCCACCAATAATGGTTCACACCAATGGCTGGATCTATTAAAAATAATAGTAATATCTTGTAAATAAATACCATGTGCATCACTATTTATATGCTCATGCTGTTTTTCTGCAAACACCAGAACGACAGGCTGACATTTAACAAGCCAGGTATGAGTTTGCAGCAGCTCTTAAGAAGTCTGATTAGATAGGCATCCATCCATGGCACTGCAATATGGCGCAAAACATACTATGTGCCCAGAGATGGAATCTTCCTAAAATAAGGAATAGAAGTGAAAACAACTGATAATGTCTCACTGGCTGCATTTACATTCTTTGTGGGTGTATTGTATCCACATTGGACAAGTTCTTCTGCCACTGAAAGTTATTGCATGTGACTCTTAGCTACATACAAGGACTATTTATGTGAGTTAAGCATCTATGAAAGATGTGTTTGGGCTCAGTGGAGAGAGAGTTTGTGTTTGATGATTGTGCGCTCTGAAGCTGTTAAGATAGGGCTTAGTCAGATCCAGCATTTTGCACATGCATGGTGCTTCTATTTGATCATTGCAATGGTGCTTTAATTGCTTTCCAAAGCCTTAGAGAGAGACAGAGACAGAGAGAGAGAGACAGAATGAGAGTTTTAATTCCTGGGTCTACACTGCCTCACTGCGGATCTTATGCCACTACTCATGAATTTACCATGAAACAAAACATAAATTCACTTCCTTTTTACATTCCCTCCTAATTACTAACTAACTACTAGTTTCATTTAAAAAAGTTGTTGTTATCACCACAATCAGTAACGATCACAAAGGAGGTTTTCTCATATGCTGAACCGTAGGTCACCGAGCCCAATTATTTCACAGACTTCCCACGTTTTGTTGGCAAGCCTAGTCTGGTTTAGCTGTATATTAATTTCCAAGGCCAGTTTGTGGTGAAAGGATGAAATGAATTTGCGGGTGTTGAGTGTTTTTTTCCCTGTGTAAATGTATTCTGTGTCATAAAAGCAGTCAGAGCCACTATCTCGAGGTCACCAGGAAAGGTTGAGGGAATTTTTATACAGGCAATATTACGTTGCCACTTCTTGAACTGTCCTTATTCAGTGATTAAATAGATTCTGGCCTTGAGATCTGCTGCTCCAGCACTTTCTTCAATTCTCTCTCCTACTTTTCCCCTCTTCTTCAAACCTCCTGCATCCTCCCCCATGACCACTGTCGACTTTGAAGCGTGTGCTGCATGTACCCCTATATGAGACCACACCTCCATATGTGTATAAAAAAGCTCCCCAAGCACCTCCCCTTGTCCTTGGCCTTTTTAGGACATCCTGGAGGCAGATCCATTTCCCATCTCAATGATTTATATGGATCTTCATTGCAGAACACGTTCCCTCAATGCACTGGACCTGACATAAAGTCATTTTGCGAAGGACAATGATGACAAGATGCAAAATTGTTTTAATGGAGGAGAGTTTCTGCTGTTTGTTTTTTTTCTCATATGTCTTATTGGTTTGTTAGAATTTATGGAAACTCATATCACATGTATCAAACTCCTTCTATTCAAATATATTGTTGTCAATATATGTGTTTATATTTACTTACTTAAACCAGTGCAAATCACATATACAGGTATTGTGGGTATGTAGATTCTAGTCATGTTTAGGAACAAACAAACCTGCCGCTGTTTTCTCAGCTGGATTTATTTATTCCCTTGCCTAACATATCATCTCAATTAACATCACTGAATTTCTGCAGTTCTGCAAGGAATGCCCAAGTCCAGACTTGTTAAGTTAAGCTCTGCGGGGTTCTTATTCATAAGACTTGGAGAGTTCTGGGCTGCCCAGACATCCAGTCTTCCTGTCGTCCTCTCTATTTCTCTGTTTCTTTCTCTTCTGTCCCATGTTGACTCCCACTTTCAGCAAATAGAGCCAGGTGGAGTTGAGTTAATTGAGCTGGGAGGCCCTGCAGGAAGAGGGGCTTTCCTCCAGAGAAGGGTCACGCCACTTCCTCTCACCTCTCCATGAACACGCACAGACCAGTATGACAACATTTCCTTGCTTCTTAAATGCACAGAAACTGACAGCAGTAAGATGGATTATGGGCCTGCCAGGCAAATCAACTAATTGTGTCTATGTATAATTGCTGTCTAAAAATATGTTGACTAAAATAGTTAAGAAAGGAATGAGTCAAGCTGTCTGCTAATGTTTTTTTGCTTTTTCTATTGTGTTGCAGATAAGTGGTGTTACGGAGGCATAAAAAAGTGCTCTATTTCAGGATAATCAGGCAGCTTACAGTGTACCTAAGCTACAAAGAGCAATCAGAAAACCCATAAAAGTTACTAAAGGAGTCATCAGAGAGCTGTTTTCCAACTAAAAGTTGAAAAGGGTGATTTGCATGAGAGTAAGTTATTTTACATGACCAGCACTCTGTGAAGTTCTTTTCTGAAGTTAACAAATTGTTAAGCTTATAGTTTGTGTTTAGTCATTTAAGTATGGAATAAAATGCTCTAAACATGCCGTTATAGGAAGATAATCACGGACAGGGTGGTGCGGTGTGACAATGCGAAGCAGAGCAGTATAAACACCCTGGAGCTGATGATGTTTTATCTCGGTGCTTGAAAATACTTGAAAAATTCTGCATTGGTGCAAGAAACTTAAGAATTGATTAGTACTCGTAAAAACACAATATTCCACAGGGCCTTTTTTTCTTTTTTAGTTTAGGCAATTCCAAAACCTGTATTGCAGCATTGAGTTACACAGCTTCAATATCCCATCCTGACATTCTTCATAGACACAGCGACAAGGACACAAAAGCTTGAGTAATGGAGTCATTGAGGAATGCACGTAAAATGACATTAACCTGTGATTCATAGGTGTCCATTCACATTGAGATTCTCATCAAGAATCTTTTTATAATCTAATCGTATCTCCCTGAATTTTAATCAAATTAAAATTGCGATGCAAGCAAAGATTCTCACCCCCTGATTACAGCACAATTCAAAGTGTTTTATTCCTTTTACACGACAGCAGTTTGAGTATAATTAAGACATTTTTAAAAAGACATGAATGTAATCCTATTTTTTCCTTTTTAATCTCTTTCTTGAAATTAACAAGAGAAAAAAATCAGTCATGTAACTGAAAAACCATAAAGTGTACAGTTTGTGGTTCTGAACACTTTCCCATATCAGAAAACTTAATGCATTTGCATCAGTGTTGAAGTGGAGTTTCATTATATTACATTTATGGCATTTGGCAGACACCCTTATCCAGAGTGACTTACATTTATCTCATTTATACAGCTGAGCAGTTGTGGGTTAAGGGACTTGCTCAATGACCCAACAGTGGCAGCTTGGTGGTGCTGGGGCTTGTACCGCCAACTGGGGTTTGAACCCTCAACCTTCTAGTCAGTAACCCAACACCTTAACCACTGAGCCACCCCTGCCCACCCCTTCCATAACTAGCCTATTAAATACTTGCAAAATAATTCAACTAGAGCTATTTTTCTTTGATAAAACTCTTAAAAAGTGTTAGGCAGACCAGTCATCTGAGGTAGGTGTTATTATAAAAACTATAACATATTAGAAACGGCACATAAATCTGTGATTTTCCATGATGCTACAACTTCTGTAAGTGCCATTGTGTTGGGTTTTTTTTTAACCTACTGACCAGTCAGAATGGGCGGCACGGTGGCGCAGTGGATAGCGCTTTCGCCTCACAGCAAGAAGGACCCGGGTTCGATCCCCGGGTGGGGTGACCTGGGAAATTTCTGTGTGGAGTTTGCATG
>JAOVVG010000044.1:12757045-12769628 GCA_028566375.1 Leptodoras nelsoni | reverse complement strand
CACTTTAGAGACACCAATGAACCTAACGTGCATGTCTTTGGACTGTGGGAGGAAACCGGAGTACCCGGAGTAAACCCGGAGGACATGCAGACTCACAGAAAGGACCCAGACCACCCCACTCGGGGATTGAACCCGGGACCTTCTTGCTGTGAGGCGACGGTGCTACCCACCGAGCCACCGTGTCGCCCACCCTGCCAAACTAATCTCCGTTATATAAAGATAATCTTATTGTATATTAGGATCAGAATCTATTAAATACATTACAGAACTTGATACGGCATTTTACCTGGGTCTGTTACAGAAACTGGCCTTCTCTTTTTTCCTTTTCAATCCCTGACAACATTTAATGAGTAGATGCAGCACACCAATGTAGGTAAATATAAGAAGTGAACTAGGAAAAGGAAAAATACACAGCAGAGTCCAAGCTGAGTTTGTGTGTCTGTGTCTGGCTGTTTGTGCCACTTTTCTGTCACGTCCTCTGTGTTCATGCTGAAACTGGGCCGATGTTTTATTCATATGGATATGTTCTCTGTGTTGTTCAGTAAATTGCTCATCTCCCTGAAAACACCAGAATATGGGAATTCTCCCAACTTCCCTAAAGCATTGAACATACCTCCTACCGTGATAAATGTTTAAGCAGCTGTTCATTTTCTTTACGTTTACAATTGCTTGTATGTGAAACAGAGCTATCTGGACCTAAATATTAGAATACAAGAATGAGATTTGGTCTGTCTTTGTGATAAGCAATTCCTTTTAGCCCCAAAATGGTGCACTTATCTAAATTAATGGATGGGTCTGCTTATATAGTCAGGATTTATTTAGGATGATGTTTGTTAAAGTCAGAATTTTATTCCTCATACCATCTGACACCCATTTTTTGAAAACATTCATAGTTCTTACCCATTAAATCTAGCTTATATATAAAACTTTTAATCCAAAAAGGTTCTGATGTTGGTATTTATTTATTTTTAGAAAAGGCATGAGGAGACAGAAGACAAAAACATGAATGCATGAGACTCAAGGACAAATGTCTTGACAAACTAATGGCAAGTTCAACCTCCTATAGAACAAAGATAGCCAGGGCTGTTTGTCAAACTTGACGTATCCCTAGGAAATATTAGTGTGTAGTCTTCTGCTCTTCTAGCCCATCCTCCTCAAGGTTCAAAGTTTTGTGCATGCTGAGCTGCTTTTCTGCTCACCATGGTTGTAAAGACTGATTATGAGTTACTATATTCTTTCTGGCTGGTTGAAACAATGCGACCATTTTTCTCTGACCTCTCTTACAAACAAGGCATTTTCACCCACAGAGGTGTTGCTCAGTCAGTGTTTTTAGTTTTTAGCACCATTCTATGTGAACTCTAGAGACCATTGTGTGTGAAAATCTAAGAGATCAGGAGTTTTTGAAATATTTAAAGCAGCCCATCTGGCACCAACAACCATGCAGTTAAAGTCAGACAGATCACACTTTCTTTATTCTGATGCTTGATGTGAATGTTAACTGAAGCTCTTGATCTGTACCCGCAAAGTGCTGATGCCATTGGATTGGTTGATTAGATAGCTACAGGAATGTCCAGTTATGCTGTTGGGATGCGTACCTCCATCATGGAAGCCAATACAAGGCACATCTCCGTGCATTACCAAGAATCTGATACATTAAAGATGCATATGAAGCAACTACTAATACAACATGCTTCACCCCTATGGTGATAGAGTGCGGTTCAACACGAATTGATTCAACATAACTAGATTCAGTGGAGTAAATCTAAATATACAATCTAAATATACAATTATTGGTCATAAATTAATTGTCATAATTCTAAATAATAAAGGCATTGGGCCTCTACTAATAATTACTGTACATAGAAATAAAGTAGACTTTATCAATGCAAAGATGTTAAAAACGATAGCTCGTGAGTCCAACCCAAATTGTGTAGCCATTGCACACTTTTTAAATCGGGGCAATCACATTGGGAACTTTTATGGTGGTGCACTGATGTGAGTTAGTGAGACTTACCACACCTATCATGCTGCAAAATGTTTGGGCCCCTTAGTTCCAGTGAAAAGAATTGTTAAACCTACAACATACAGTCGTGGTTTAACAGTCAGGTGTCCACATACTTTTGGCTACACAACATGGATCTGGATACAGAGTCCTGCAAATAATTACCTGCTTCCCTAGTGAGTCTCCCCTATGCTATGTCACGTATGATGCTACTATCCTAGCAGTGTGTGTTTATAGTATTTTATAATAATTGTTAATAAATATTCCAGCCGCTTTATGATTATTCCCATTATTTACGATTATTGTCTCTACTAGACATAAATCTTTTGTAGAATAGCACATAGTTTTATAATGAATAGTGACTACATAATTTTAAGTTATCAAGGAATTATTTATAGTGCATAATTAGAGCTCTAGGGGTATTAATCGAGTCTACAAAACACTAATTAGGAAGTATTACTGATTACGGAAGAACTGTAAAGTTTAATGAATTTTAAATATAGACATGGAAAGTGTTAACAATTTTTTTGTGCATTTTGGCTTTTTGTATGTTGTGCTGTGGCTCTTGCTGATATAGCCCCATCTCTGTACCACAGCTCATTATATGCAAGTCATCCTGTTTCCTACCTATAGCGAGTAGGTGGAGGACAGAATCACTTTATGAAAGGAGTGTATAGTGACACATAGTGTGAGGCGTAAAAATCTGGCTTTAGCAAACACCATCCTCAATAAATGAAATGGCCTGTTCATGACCATGATTTATATGATGGTAATCCTTCACGACTCACAGAGGAACAATTGTTGGTTTCACTCATAACTGCCCTTTCCTCCTCTGTAATCTCATTTGCTTCCCCTCTTTTTGCCAGTAAACTTTCCTTCTCTCTCCACCCTTCTTTCTAGCCAATGTCTTTGTCCTATATTTGCTTTCATCCTGCCCACTTTCTCCCCTTTTTTGACAACACAACTCCCTGCAGTTTCTGTTAATATGGCAAACTGTGTCTGTACGCCTCTTCCTACTCCCCTCGTTTACCGAGGCATCATTTCAAGATATGCACTCTGGAGAAAAGCTCCCTGTTTCATTTCTTATTCACTTCTTCTTTCCCAATTTCTCCTTCAATTTTTTCTGACAGACAATGCCTTCAGTTTTTTTTTAATCTACAGGCCATCAACAGCTACTTTTACCATCCAGTACCAGTCTCCAACTTTCTCCCTCAGGCAATAACCAACATGGTGTCACAAGTAACAACACCCTGTCCAAAATTCGGTCTCATGGACAAGCAGATGAAAATGGCCACATCTATTCAGTGTGTTTGCTGCAATATTTGGTGAACTTGCAAATAATAGTCCTTAACAAGCTCCGTAGACCTTTTCTTGACTTTGCAACAGAAAAAGGTGAAGGAGTCCATCATAGTCCATTCATCAGGTGTTTGTATGCATGAGCCAAGGCCAATCTATTCTGCAACTAAAGATACGCATGTCCGGACTATAGTTCATGTCCCCAAGGTGTTGAGCTACACTTTATTCTTCATTGCATGTATATTTGTCAGGGCCATGCTCTTATCCAGCAGGTTGTTCCACATAACCCGGAGGCCAATCCCTGAAAATGATCATGATGCTAGCTTATTTTCAGTCTAATGGCATGTGAGAGACAACCCCAGCAAATGTTATTAAGTGGTAGAAAATGGAAAGATATGTTAAACAAATATACCAGCTAATTGGAATAATTTAAGGACACTTGTTTTGTTCACTAAATAAGATACAAACATGGTTTATAAATGTTTCAATGATGTACACAGTATGGCCAAAAGACCCATATGTGCTTGCTGAACATCTTATCCCAGATTTAGTCTCTTTAGTCCCCGGCATATAAAGGCATTCTATGTAATTGTGTGCTTCCAACTTTGAACTGTGTATAAGTAACAACGCTTTTCAAAAGGTTGTGGCAAAAGAAGTGCGTTCTCTTTGCTGCGATAAAAAAAATCCAATTATTTTATTTAAATTTTCTTAGCATTTTGGCCATTTCCATGTTTTGGCCTGTTTCCTTCTGATTTTCTTTAATCTCTGTAGCACTGCTCATTATGTAAAAACCTCATTACTTTGCTAGCCTGATATTCATTCTAGTTAATGATGACAGCATTAAGAGCTATCATTTTATTCATGCAGTGTTAATCACAGATAGCTCTGTGATAAAATAGCATTCTTTATTGGTACTTATTTAGATATTTCCTTCTTGGCTGAAGCGCAGTCAGTCTAAGACTTGTTAGATTTTTCAAATCACTTGTTAACATTATCGATTATGTTGCATTATTGTTATGGGTCTTCACTAAATTGTTCCCTTATCACTTTGAAAATGGGCATTTAATTCAGAGGGTGTCTCTGCACTAAGTAAACAATCTATAATACTGAAGAATTGCTTATACTCTTGTGGGGAAATTACTATAGTCATTTTAGGAAATGTGCCTGTCATTTAGTAAATTATAGTTGTACAGGGAAGCTTTTACCAGCTGTGATGTGTATGCCATTAACTGTTTCATTCCTCACAAAAAAGCCCTTCATGCTGTGGTACTCTTCATATATATTTCAAGTTAGAAATGCACAAAAACGCTGAGACCACATAAGTAATCATGTGATAAAACCTTGGGATGAAATTAAAAACCCAAACAAGCCCTGAGGCTGGTATTGGATGTGTCCCAGAGTTTGTAAGTATTTAAAATGTAGTATGCACTTTCGAACATAGAGTGTCACTTGAGGCAGCTGCAGTGAAGCAGCATTTCCTTTTCCCTTCTTCCACTTGCTGGGCTGATGTGCACCCAAGGGAATTGCATGTGGCACCATATTATTAGAAATATCATCAGAGGCGGTCTTCAGAGAGTCTGTTCACCTCATGTTCATCCCATTGGTAAGCTCAGCAAAGTGGAAGTTTGCACTTTGAAGAATTCTCAGAGAAAATGTCAATAGGGAAATTGAGTTTTTGACAAGTTAGTTAAAATAAATGTGAAATAAAAATGTAGAATATCATAATAGCCCACCAACTTTGGTACATTATTTAGCATGCAGGTATTCACAGACTCTCCAGGACAAGAGATAAGTTACCCTGTCGGCTGGTTGTGTGCTGTTGATGGTAGATGCCATTGCAATCTGGACTCTTGTGTCTCCCTGTAATTTTCTCATGCACATGCGCACAGGATGCAGGCACTATTATCAGGCAGGAAAACATTTTGTTGTCACTTGATTATGCTAATGGGAGCGCACACGAATGCGAAGCACAATGTTATTGAAATTAGGCTTGATTGCAGATGGCACCTCAGGTTAATTTGCGTTCCCCTGCCTAAATGCAGCGCTTGTATTTGTGAATGCGGTTTGGAGCTAATATCCTGTTCTCATGCACTGCCACATTCTTCTTGGGAGAGTCTGACAAATATAGGAGTATCATTGTTTCCTATTTGTACACCACAGGAACGTATATTCAACTGAGAATCTGAGACGTATAATATTTCCCTCACAGAATTGGCAGTAAACAGCAGAGGTTTTAACATTGTTTCATTCATATTGCATATTTCAGGACTAAAAGCTGTAATGGAAAATTTTCACTCAACCCTTGCCATGAACCATTGTGTACGCTGTCACTGTTCTTTTGAACCTTTTAAAGTAGTTGATTAAAAATCAACAATATTTGGTAATTTTGAGTTCTAACACTTTCAGTTGCTATATAATGTGATCAGATTATATGGCTAAATGTTTGTGGACATCTGACCATCACACCTGTATGTGGGCCTTCCCCACATATTTTGAAGCACACATTTATACACTGATCAGGCATATGTGAAAATCCAAACTTTTCTTCTATCTCTGACATGCTCTGCCCCATCACATGAGCTCCAACTATTAAACCACGTTGAAAATCACAAAATTGTGATAACCTGCCATTCTCATGGTGGAAACAACTCAAGAAAAATCCACAGATGTCTGTCTGGCTGACACAACCAATGACATCCATAGGTGGCATTGCTCTCTATTTTGCATAAGCTACAGTGTACTTGTTTAGTTTTGTTACAGTGGTTGAAATCACAGTCCACCATGATCAGTAAACCACATAATCTACCTATCAATAATGTCAGCTTGGACATTATTGGTGTGTTCTGTTAGTGGAAAGTTCAGGCCAGAATAGCCAGATTATTATTGATCACATTTTAATAATGAGAGTAAGCATGTCCATGGAGAAATATCTGATATATACTGATGTATACATTGGGCTGATGCTGTAAATCAGATTGTATATTTTCTTATTTTGTTCTATGAGGTTATGTAGGTGGACTGTAATGTATACAGCATTCCAGAAAGAGGAGGCCTAGGGTAGCTAAAGGCTGAGGCAGAATCTTTTCAGTGCTGTCTCAATATTCCCATAAGAATCTGTCATCCTGTACTTGAAGGTGAGAGTTCAGTTAATGTTACAGTTGTGAGAACAGTCTGCTCTAGATTTTTCTTGACAAGGAAAAGCACAAAGATAGGGCACTTAAGAAAGACACAAGTGAAAGATCAGTATTGTACCTGTTGCCAATGCTTTCTATTAGTGTGCATGAAAGAGCAGTAGAAGCTGGAATTAATTTTTGTTTCTGTGGTTTGTTGTTGTTTATCCACTTAATGATGTGCACTGTTATTTATTCCTGCTATCAAAGATTGGACCATAATTGAACAGGGTAAAAAGGTTTCTTTGATTTCAAGGCATCCCTGCTTTTCAGATGCAATTTGCATGAAGATGTATAGATAAGAAGAAAAAGGCAGCACATTAATCACATGCAGACAAAATGATTGTAGGGCTTATGTGAAGTCAACAGACTGTTTGTTGTTTTTAAAAGCCAGCAGTGTTGGGCAAGCTACTTGGAAAGTGTAGAGAGCTTCTCTATGTTAAATGAAGCTTCACTACACCTGAAGTGACCACTAGAGAACTGTAGCAAGCTAAGCGACACCAAATATGGCAAAAATATTTTTCTACATCAGAAGCAACTTTTATTGATTAACCAACTTCATGCCAAGTCAGTGCTATGACAGTTACCAATATAACTAATATAATCAGTCAAACAGATAAGCAGATAAAAAATTGCCATTTGAATTATTTAGTAATAAATAACCATTGAATGTTAATCTCACTGGTTCAAAACCAGTTTGAAACAAGCCAAAATGTGTGCCACATAATGTGTTATTTATAAGTGCTATAAATTCAAACACTAACACCATGGCAAAACCTTTTCTAAATAATATATGTGTGTTATAGTACCTTCTGTTTACCTTTTCTGTTCTCTCTTCCCTGAGCCTGCATGTATCTCAGCTCTCACCTGTTCCTGCATGTGCCCTGTCCCCACCCTCTCATTGGCATGCTCACCTGTTCCTCATTTGCTCTGCAATATATAAGCTGGCTCCTCCATTCAGTTCTCCGCCAGCTCGTTTAGTGCCTGTGACTGAACCTTCATGCCAGCTTTCCCTGTTTGATTAGTTGGTTGTTTGTAATTTTGCCTCTTTAGTGATTTTTGTATTCCTTTGGTTTGTCTGCTGATTTATTTCAGTACATTTATTTATCTCTTACCTTTTAGTTCAGTCTTGTGTTGTGTTTTTGGATTCTTGGCCACTAATGTATCCAGCTAGAGCAGATCATGGAAAAGATCACTGAGTTCACCCTCTGGCAGGACCAGGTCCAGGAGTGGACCCATAAGCTCTCCACATCGGCACCTCTACCCATGGCCCACACTCCACCATCGCTGCACCATCATGCCACCTTTACCGATACTCATATCATGCTGCTGGGGTCCCACTGACTGTAGGCCCTTCCTGGTTCACTGCTTGCTGGTGTTTGAATTTTGGCCCTCCTTGTTTCCTACAAGGAGCAGCTGAATGGTAGAGACAATCTCCAGCCTGCTGTACTGTGGAAGCCTTCTTCGCCGAGCGGCTTGCGGATTACCCAAACTACAACAGGGACAGTTCTCCATCGCTGACTACGCCATCGATTTCCACATGAAGGCAGTGTTCGTATCATTCTGCCAGGCAAAAGCCAAGGCTCATCAGTGAAAAGGAGAACACTGGTGGGCCAAGCTGTTCACAAACTGCTTGCACCTGCATCACATGCACTTGCCAGCTCTTCCTGTGGGCTCTGGTGCGATCTCTGGATAGATGAATGTCTGGGGTCGGCTTTTCCGCCTCACCATGATGCTCAACCCAACATTCGCCTCCTTGATGTCACCAAGGTTCTAGACCAGTCCTAGGCACCAGTCTATCTAGACCTCAATGAAGTCACTCAGGCCTTGGAGGACTACTTCAATGTAGTCCCCTTTCTTCTGTCAAAAGCCATTATTCACTATTACAGGGATCTACCATCTTTACGAAGCTGGACCTCCATAATGCCTATCACCTGGTCTGCATCCAGGAGGGGGACGAATGGAAGACATGGCAAGCAGACACTATGAAAACCGGGTTATGCCTTTTGGTCTCGCCAGCACCCCGGCAGTATTCCAGGCCCTGGTCAATGATGTGCTTCGGGACATGCTCAACTGCAACCACTTCGTCTTCATTTTTTAGATGGCATCCTTATCTTTTCCAAGACTTGCAAAGAACACGAGGTTCATAGCAGGACAGTCCTCAGGAGAGTGCCTGAGAACGAGCTGTGTGTTAAGGCGAAAAATTCCAGTTCCCTGTCCCTGAAGTCAGCTTTCTGCCCAGGACCCTCAGGCTTCACCCAACCTTCCATGTCTCCAGGATCAAACTGGTCATCCAGAGCCGCATACAGTTCACCTCCCTCTCCAATCCCCGGCCTGACTTATTGATGGAAGCCCAGCCTACACCATCAAGGCCCTCAGGTCCAGACGATTACAGTACTTGGTGGATTGGGAAGGCTATTGTCCTGAGGAACGCTTATGGGTTCCCCCCTTCATCTTAGACCCCAAGCTCATTGCCTCCTTCCACCCCAACCATCCTGAGCAGCCAGGTGGAGTGCCAGGAGGCCCCTTCAGTGGGGGGGCTCTGTTGTAGTGCCTGCTATTTTTTTTTTTACCTTTTCTGTTCTCTCTCCCCAGAGCCTGCATGCACTTCAGCTTTCATCTGTTCCTGCATGTGCCCTGTCCCCATCCTCTCATCAGCATGCTCACCTGTTCCTCATTTTCTTTGCAATTTATAAGACAGGTCCTCCACTCAGCTCTTCGCCAGATCATTTAGTGCCTCTGCCTGAACCTCTGTGCCAGCTTCACCTGTTTGATTACCTGGTTGTTTGTATTTTTGCCTCTTTAGTGATTTTTATGTTTAGGCCTTGCCTGCCTCAGTCTGTTTGCTCAATCGATCGACCTCTGCCTGTTTTCTGGATTTTGTCTTTGCCTGCCCCTTATGGTTTGTCTGCTGATTTATCTCAGTAAAGACTCTTACCTTTTACTTCAGTCTCACATTGGATCCTTTCCTGAGTATGATCCTTATAGGTGTGTGTGTGTGTGCATGCGCGAACATGTGCACGTGTGTGCACACCACCCTGTTGTAGGGATCAGCCAAAAGATTGTTATGTGACATCTCCATCACATGATGATGGTGTTTACAGAGTATAGAAGTGCTTTAGGTATGGCTGTGGTGTCGTGCGGATCCTTAGTTGTATTTCAGACCACAGCAGATAGATGCACAGAAATGGTAGAACATATATAGTGGATGATGAAAAAGAGCTTTGTTACTGAAAAGCTATTTGATTCAGAAAACAGTGTCTAGAATGTCTAGAATAGGATTAGTTTCTATAAGTACTTTCTGTAAATAAATTAAACCTGTAGAAACCACTGCAAACCACTGTAGAACTTAAATAAAAAAAAAAACTTTCATCTGTAAAAGTTAATTACAAAATAGATTTATTTTATTAATAAGTCTCTTAAAGTGAATAAACTGTTCAAACTACTCCTGTTCTGCCTGATCTCTTGCCTTCTATCTCTCTCCATGTCCTTTCTGAGAAGTAGTGGTAGCTCAGTGGTTAAGACATTGACCTACTGATCAAAAAGTCATGAGTTTATATCCCAGCACCACCAAGCTGCCATTGTTGGGCCCTTGCCCTTAACCATCAACTGCTCAGTTGTATAAATAAGATAAATGTAAGTCACTCTGGATAAGGGTGTCTGCCAAATGCCATAAATATATGTTCCCTGCCTCTTCCTGAAGCCTTAATCAAGGCTTTGATGGCTGATCTGGTCCCTGAAAGAGTAGAAAGTCCTGCAGGTGATTATGCTGAATACAAGTTTTAAAACGCATCTAATAATTAATTCTGATTATAACCAATTAAGCCTCAGGCCATTCAAACAAATAGGCTGAGGCAATACAAGATGCTAGCATGCCTGCTAACATCTCCCTTTGTGTCCTGACAAACCCAAAATCACACATGAATTGCACTTATAAACTTTTACAACAGTGAAACATGATTAATTAATTAGAATAACTTACATTTGAAGATCATTTTGGCACTCGCTTTTCTACTTCTGTGCACCATTTTGGAAATTTGTTTGCAAGAAAACTCATGGCACACTGAATGCTGGGATTGGCTTCGCAGCTAAGGCAGCATCCAAAGCATCCTCAAAATTCAGTCAGAATAAGGTATCTTAGTTGACAGCTTTTTTAGACATCTAAGAATTGAGACAGTCTTCTTCTCTGGAACATGCAAAGGATGACTTCAAATGCTGTCTGTAAAGAGCTCACTAGGTTTTGAGACCCATACACTCATCAAGGATTAAAACATCCATTCTGAATATGAAGATTCAGAAATTCAGATAATGTTCACAACATTATGAAGCTTTAGAAAATGTGATCTCTGTGATTGTGACCATCCCACTTCCATCCCAGTGTAAAACATATTTTCAGCAGGAATTGCCCTGTATTTAGTGCCATCTACCTTTTTCAAACATGACCAGTTTTCCAATCCCTGCCAGTGAAAAGTATCCCCGCAGCATGATGCTTCCACCACCATGTCTTTCCTCATTTTTTTTCTTTAAGCAATGGCTTTTGTCTGGCCTCTCTTCCATAAAGCCCTGCTCTATGGAGTATACTCCCAACTCTTTTGTGGATCTTTGCAGGTCCTTAAGTGTTATCTTTGGTGTTCTTGTTGAGTCCTTGCCCAGTCTGTGAGTTTTGGTGGGCAGACTTGTCTTGTAAGGTTTGTACTGGTGCCATATTGTTTTCTATTTTGTTTTAATGGATTTAATGGTGCTTTGTGGGATGTTCAAAATTTGGGATATGTTTTTATAATCCAACCCTGATGTATTCAACTTTGGTTTTCATGTTGCTTGCTTAATGGTGTAGCAGACTTGGCTCTTTTAGAACACGTGTATTTATACTGTCGTCATGTGACAGATGATGTGATACTTTGATTCTGAAATTAATTTGTTGGGCCAGATCTTATTTAGGGGTGTGATAGCAAATGGGGAGTTTTTTTTTCTTACTATTTTCTTAGGTCCATTACATAAAATACAAATCCATTTTAATTCTAGGTTGTAATCAAAATCCGTAGCAAAACAGGAAAAACACCAGGAAACCAGGTAGAAAAATGAGTACAGTATGACTACTTATTTATTTATTTTTTTAAATTTAATTTAACCTTTATTTAACCAGGTCGGTCACGTTGAGACACAATGATCTCATTTTCAAGGGAAGCCTGGCCAAGACAGCAGCCTAAAACATTGGTTTCGACATTTAAACAGACAATTCACAATTACACCATAAAACAAATCAAACAACAGTAAAGTATACAAAATACAATCTGGATCAATAGGGTTGAATAGCGAGACTTTCAGACAAAGCAAGAACAGGAACAATAAGAGGCTGATTCCAGGTTCCTTACTAGATTTTTGAATGTTCCAAGAGAAATGAGTTCCTTCAGATTCAGAATGCTCTGCAGTGGTGGTGCAAAATACATAAAGGATTTATACTTCTACATACTTCTACATCCACCTTGAAGTAATTGTTGCTGCCCATCATTCCGCAAATGGTGAAATTCACCATTCTACAGTGATTAGGCTTGTTTACAAATGGAGAGTCTTCAAGACAGTTGGCAGTCTTCCCAGGAGTGGGCATCCTAGCAAATTCAGTGGAAGGTCAGATTGATAATAAACAGATATAAAGGAAAAAAGAGCTACCTTTAAGGCCTCTGTAAACACATTAAATGGTTATGTTCATGACATCAAAATCAGAAAAAGTCTGATCAAATATGGCTGTCATGGAAGAATGGCTAGGAAAAAGCACCTTTTCTCCAAAAACAATATGGCAGCAAAAATTAGGTTTGCAAGTTTGCGAAGTTATGCATTTTCTCTTTCCCATTATTGTATATTAATTTCAAATATAACTTGGCTACTGTAATAAAATAGCTAATGTTATTTGGTAGCTGATGATGAAATGTGTGGTTTCATACCTTTCATCAATCCATGTGTGACATGAGAGAAATATGATGAAGTCACTGTTTTTATAGGAACTTTTTTTTTATGTCACCGTTCAACATTTGTTTAATCATAGACCTTGACAATAATGCATCAGACATGTCAAAAGAAAGCTTTGATACAGTGAATTTTATTCTAAGACTGTTCTTTT
>JAOVVG010000044.1:12722575-12733760 GCA_028566375.1 Leptodoras nelsoni | reverse complement strand
CTGGTCCAATTTAGCCATGAAACCTCCCACACTAAAATGACAGGTGTTTCAGTTTCATTGTCTAACCCCTGTAGTTAATGTACAGGCACAATTTGAGTGGCAAAGTTACACAGCTACCTACTGGACTGGCATACAAACTACAGCGCTTTCACTCATTTTTGTTTGCAAATCCATGTGGGTGCAGATCAATTCTAGAATGTTGTTGTGTGGATACAAAACATTTTGAAACTGCAAAGGAAAAAAATAAATATTTAAAACATTTCATTGTACTTTCCATTTGGATGGGGTCTAAGATTAGTTGTTCACTGAAAGCACTACTGTAACTATAGGGATGCAGCAGCAGGACCCCAGGACCCACCCATAAAAGCCAGATTTTGCTTTACCCTGGCAAAGAAATGTGAGAGGTTTCTATTCACCAAATTCTTCAGTGAGTCCTCATACCCTGTGAACAGACAACTGGACCCAAACATTTACTTTAAGGTGTGCACCATCTGTATTTTTGTGCTTAGTAGATTTAGTTCTGCTCATACCTGAAAAGATGTTGAATGTACAAGGCTGATAAACAATAAGGAAAAACTAGTGAAAGGGGAGGAATGGAGGTGAAAGAGATGAGAAGGTGTTGTCTTTAGCCATAGTTTTAGAATTCTTTTTTTAAATATTTGAAATAGGTTGTATTGATTGATTGGCACATAAAGGCTAGACAATGATGAGTATTAGGCAGACAGAGACTAGCTCAGTTATCTGGCCACATTTTGAACATCCAGTTTTTCTATTAGCTTTTTTCTAAAGACAGAGAGAAAAAAACAACACCGCAGACAGGTTAAGAATAAAAACTGAAACTAATCAGGAGGATAAAGGGCAGGAGCTCTGTGCTCTATTGAATATTGACCAGCTGCATTGATTGTAGGCACTGCTACAGTTGTGAGGTATTGCTTTTCAGTACACGTGTTGCATTGCATGATGACAAAACTTAACAAATATGTCATATCGTCAATGAATTTGTGTGCAATCTGAAAAAATTAAAGCATCCTGTCAAAAAGTAACTGGGACAGAACAATAAATTATTATTAGACTCTCTGCAAACATAGCATGGAAGGAAATGGCTATATATTTTCTCTGGTCATTTAAACCTTTTTGCTTTTTTTGCCCTTATCTCTTGCACAGTGTTTGCAATGAACTAATTTGCAAATTGTATTGTTAATAAAGTGCCTACAAATGCATAATTGTGACTTTAGTATCTGTTTCTTGAGGAGCAGATGGTCTTCTACAGGCCTGCCATGTTCAATTAGAGATGACAGTGTCATTTTTTTTGTGGTCTCTGCCGTGGCAACCCATAAAAGTCCTCTTTATGCCAATAATAAATAGTACCTTTTCTAATGTTAAGCCCAATTATTTTAGCTTGAATTGGTTTAATTTAAATAATATGTACAGTGAAGTATATTCCAGTTCATTTTGTATTGAAATAGTAATTACATTAGTTGTTATAATCTTTTTTATTATGTTCATTCTTTGATGATTAAGGGTAATTAAAAACCTACTTAAGATGCCAAACTATCTCCGGCTTCATTTTAGTTTAGTGAAACCAGGGGTTCCTGGCTTTTCACATCACAATAAAACTCCATCCATTTAATCCCAGCAATGTTTTTTTATTAAAAACAAATTACATCCTACTGTGCTGCCAGTAATCCAGCGCATCAAGTATCAGTAACTGCATAAAGGAAAAGCATTAAGGTTTTAATTAATTGCACACGCAGCACACATGCAAAGTGCGTGGATTAGCCTGTTTACTCTGGAATGTTGGGGATTTCTTCAGTCTGCCCTTGGAAGTGTTCCAGTTCTCAGAGACTTGGATGCACACCACTCCATGAAACCACTGGACATCTCTCACTATTGAGACTGAATTTGCAGGATTGTTAAAAAAAAAGATTTCACACATTTTTCAATTTCATTTACATGATCAGGATCCAGGGCATTTGTATGGTGTAACCTTCTAACCATGACTGAATTTGTATCTGTTGTGGGCGTCAGTGTCCCCATCTTTCTGATTACAAAATAACCAAACAAGCCATAATTATGCTTAAAGTTTTCATAAGCTGTAAGTTTACAGCTTGCATTAGAAGATGTACTCAAGATGTTCAAAACTTCCTCTGTCCCCATTAATGGAAAATATGGTAATTAACTTTTTATATACATGTATCAAAGGGCTGATATGACTTATTCATAAAGGGGAATCAGCAGTGTAGTGTTTTCCTGTCTATATCAGGAAGGAGAGGGAAAGAGAGAGAGAGAGAGAGACAGAGAGAGAGAGATGAGGCCACTTCTCTTCAGCAGCTCAGCTGCACTTATCCTCCCCCCGATCTCCAAACCGTATAAATCAGGAGCATCATTAAGCACCTACTGCTTCATCAAAGTGGGAGTCAAGCTGAAATATTGGGAGGGCACACAATCATTTTGAGGGATGAGCCTTTTATTTATTCCAAACAAAATGAAATTATGCCAGAGTGCCTGAGTGACATTTTATAGGTGCACTGGAACCTTGCTGTGCTGCCATGTTTACAAAATAACATCACTGAAAAACAGCTGTCTGCCTCTGCCCTCAAATACAAAAAAGTGTACATTCACACATGCAACTTTCACTTCAGAACATTGGTTTAGTTTAACGTTTATTTTCTCCTGCTTTTAAATGTGGCCGCCCCGTTCGGACGCACGGTCTTAGCAGAAATTGTCTCATGACATATTGGTCGTTATCTGTTGCGCCTGGATCCAGTTGATATGGACAAACCCTAAATTACGCACTGTTATGTGCCTTGCTGGAGCACTGCTGTCATTTGAACCTGAATCAACATGCAGTGGTGAACGTGTGACCTGCACCCCGTGGAGCATAATAATAAAAAAAAAATACAGGAAAAAAAAACTCTGTGTTTGCTTTGGTCAGCCTTTAAAGGATAACTATTTCATGAGGGCTGAAAATAGTTCCATAAATGTAGTTCCAGTTTGATATCGTAGAAGAACTGGCAATAAAGCGCTTGGAGCAATGTCTGGGTGACCCGAGTGCAGAAGAGAGCCTATATAACTAAAACAATTGAGAAATGGTAAAAGAGAAGAAGACTGAGGAAAGCAGTATTGTACAGAGTTCATAAATGAGAAAGGAGTCTCTTTATCATCTGCACATCCACCACACAGACAGTGTCATACCCAGTACCTCCAAAGAATTTTACCCAGCTTGTTAGTCACGACCTATCTAACCAGTGGGAGCAATTATACTGAAGGAGTCATCATCACGCTAATGTTAGTGCACCTACTCACTGAATAATACACATCAGTTTATATGCGTGCATTTTCTCTGCCCTGCTCTCCCATCTCCCATCAGACTTTTCTCTGCTACTCTCTATACTGCTACTCTGCTCTTCGCTTGCAAACTCATGAGGCAGTCCATTCCTCAAAGTCTATTTCTTGGCTTCTCTGCTGCATGTGGTAATTTCCTCTTTTTTAATCTAAATGGCAGTTGGTAGTCTGGATACTCAACTTCACATCACACTATAGTTATTCATATGCACATGCACACATTGAGGCATTAAACCTCAATGGATATCCAGTTCATTTTAGATGGGTTTATTAGAACAAGTAAAAAAAAAGTTCTAAACCCGGATAATACAAGTGATGAAAACATGTTAAAATCCAGGTGTTGAGGGAGACTGCGAGCTAGGAATACCAGTGAAAAATATGACAAGGAAAGACCCATTTACACAGATTAGGTATAATCTATTAAACATTGGGAGTGTGTAATGGCAGACCAGTCCTGAGCAATGCAAGTATTTTAAAGAGTCTGAGGAACAAGCTGGTGGTGTTAATTCTCAGGTAAAGCGAAGCACTAGCCATCCTGCAGAGGACGGGGTCAACGCTGAGGCATGACGTTTGTTATAGAAGCCCCCTCCTAGGATCTGCTCCTGGGGCGACAATAACAAGGTGTTCGTCCACACCCATGTGGTGCAGGGTAATATTTTTATTACACATATTGCTGAGTAACATTATGTATTCTGCCCTGACTAGCATAAGTTGACTAGGTAGGCTAGCTGGATTGCCTTTAAGATTCAGATACAGGCTTTTTGTTAGAATCTTCACACAGGCATCATGTATAATAAAGTTAATGTTATGTGTGTTTGTGAAAACTGCCATGCATGTGTCACCAAACTAAAGTCAGTTTGGGATGAACATAACTCCTGGCTCAATATGACCAGAATGTGGTTATTATAAAAAAAGATAAATTAAAGCAAATTTCTTGTTATTTCTGCTGAAAATATTATTAGATTGCATTAAAAGAACAATTTCAGCCTTTAATTCTTAACATATAGTTGTAATGCCTGGGAGAGGGATGAAAATGGGAGACATAAAAGCTCAGTAAATAGCGAACAGTAATTACAGTCAGCTAGGGTATATCTTAAGTGACAAAAGCTTATAAATATTGAACTAGTTTTATAGTAGTCTGAGAACTATACTTACTAAAAACAGACATTAATTATTAGGAAGCAATTATTATGTCTCATGAAGATTAAGTACAAGTCTGGTTAAGATAATATGCATTTCAGATATTTGGAGCTGGTCTTCAAAAGAAGCATATTTACATGTTGTACACACTCATAATGTGAGGATAATCTTTCTAGTAATACAGGGACAGACCTAAAAAAACAACAGGCCAGTGAATACAGTGGTGGAGTCATTGTTTCTAGCCAACTCTTTAACTTGTTTCAATAGCCAATTTATCCTTAGTAAATCTGCTTGTTTCATCATCTTGGGAACACAACTTTTACACTGTTTTTCAATCTGTGCTGAGTTCTGTGTTCAAATTACTGAGTTCATTCTCCTTTCCTCCAGTATATCTAACCGTGGCTTACACTATATAAAGGACCTTAAGATTGATTAGTTATCTATTGGTTTTGTGCTTTGGCCACTTGGTGTGGTATTTTGTGACTCAGTTTGGATGAGGTAAATGGTGAAAAATAGAAAAGGGCAATGGGAGTTTGCTGCTAAATTGAGAATGTTAAATATTAAAGTATTTGCCAGAGGGCTAATGGAATTAACAATGCAAGTATACAGACGTGTGTGCTAGAGAGTAGTAGCCCACCCCTGCCTCCCAGACATATTCAAAGAACCTAATTACAGTGGAAGGCTTGAGGGAGCTTCCGGAGGAAGTGGGAAGAGAAGAGAGGGTATCATTCCAAGGTCAGCTATGGATGCGCTATATTTTACATAGATTAACAGGGTAGAATATTTTGGGAAATTTATATAACATGATGGTTTCATCCATTTCCTCAATTCCATTTTATCACATACATTATTCCCTTCAGCTTGGTACAGGGTCTTCACTAGAGAGTTCTGAATAGGGAGGGCAGCGCTTAGGGGATCTGGGAGCATTTTAAATGGCCCTACATGTATGTTCACCATGAATTTATTTTTAGACTAAGAATTGCAGGTGGTTAAATATATGGCTATTTAGTTAGGGTGGCATACAGTCGATCTGCTGCATCATAGTTTGTATGAAAATGCTATCTTACATACAATCTCAGTAGGTTCACTTAGAAAATGGGATAAAAGTGGGATATTACTCTGTTAGTAGTAGTACTATTAGTAGTAGTAGTAGTACTACTACTACTACTACTACTAATAATAATAATAACCTAGGTGACAATTTCAATGGCATTGTGATATTTTACAGAACAAATATTAACATTTCTCTATTCAGTTTTATTAAGAGTTATATTAAAGGTATGTTAAGCGAAATGGCATTTCTACAAATGGGGAGGAAATTAAAGTCTACCCAATCCTGAGCCAGAGCACAATCATGCTGAGGCATTTGAGGCAAAGTTGCAAGTTTTAATTCAACCAGTACTACACCCAGTAATGCTCCACAACATTACATTTCAACTGGGTAGTCTTCTCAACTGCAACGATCAGACATAATATGACCACCTCCTTTTCTCTACACTCATTGTCCATTTTCTCAGATCCACTTATCATACAGCTGCCCTTTCTAGTTCTAAAATTACAGACTGTAGTCCATCTGTTTCTCTACATACTTTGTTAGTCCCCTTGAGACACAGCAGTGCTGCTGGTGTTTGTAAACACTGTGTTCACTTACTGCGCACTCTATGAGACTCATCCACCATATTGCTCCACCCTGTAGATGTAAAGTCAGAGACAGTAACTCATCTGTTGTTGCACAGTTTGTGTTAGTCATCCTCTAATACTTCATCAGTTTTGGTTGGTGGACTATTTTCAGTCCAGCAGTGACACTGAGGTGTTTAAAGACTCCAGTAGCACTGCTGTGTCTGATCCCTCATACCAGTACAACACAAACTATCATACACCACCACCACATCAGTGTCACTGCAGTGCTCAGAATGATCCACCACTCAAATAGTTCCTGATATGTGCTGGTCCTGTGGGGGTCCTGACCATTAGAGAACAGAGTAAAGGGGACTAACAGAGTATGTAGAGAAACTACGTATGTAGAAAGTGCATCTATGTGGTAAGTGGAACTGAGAAAATGGACAAGTGTAGAGAAAAGGAGGTGGTCATAATGTTATGCCTGATCAGTGTAAGTTTATAAAACCATGTGTTAAGTATATGCCCATCGAATATAATCTTCGCATTCAACATGAATTTTTGCTGAAAGTTTAAAAATCTCCCACTTGCTCTCTACTTGGGCACAAACATCCTTCAACCCTGTTGATCTTTTTCACTTTCTTTCTCTTTGCCTGCTTCATTTTTCTTAAAATTCAGGCTCTCAAGGCTTAATAACAGATCAATCAGTTCATTTTTTAAAACTAATAAAATCATCTCACTTGGCAGGCTGCATCTCTGCAATAAATTTTGTATATTTATCTACAGGTCAAGGAACTAATGGATATAAAATTCTGTCTACTTTGTTTTCTAACAGTAGGTGACATTTTCACCAACATGAATGTATTGTAAAATACTCTGTATGTACACTGTACTCTTGATGTAATAGTGTAGAGATACTGTATATGAAACTAAAGATTCTATAGAGCTGTCAATACCTTTTTTTTGCTCATTCACATATTTACTGTAGACTTACTTAAAAGTCTTGCTTAGGCTTAAATCATTGACTTATTAGCTAGTGTTTATATAGCTCATGCCATTTTCTTTTCCTCATGTTAAATGTTAACTATCTTAGCAATTATTAAATATTTTTCATCCCCAACTTGAGCAGTCAGACTGATGTTAAAATTCTGCTCTTACTTTGCAAAAGCTGCAACACAGCCAAGGCATCATTGCAGTAGAGTGACAGCAGCCTCTCCCAGGTCCTAGTGCCTCGTCACTTCGGTAAACTGTGAATTTGAATGATTCAAATTAATAATGTGCATGTTTGGCCTAGCGCTGCCCCTGGCTATGTATCAGTCTTGTTGACACACGTAACATGCATGTCAAAATGAACTCCTTCTGAGGCATTTGTTGAGTCTTTGTTAATTGGACTGAGCCATGTTTATAAATTATGCATGAGACAATCTCATGTTTATGTATCAAACTCAATTTGGCAAATTATGATTTTTGCCACATTTGCTTATATGTCTCAATTACCCGTGTGTGCTGTCCATAATTTGGAAGGTGAGGCGTTATTATGAAGCGGCACTGAATTTTGCTTCATTTGACAATATGATGGGCTGTCTCTGCCCAGTAAGACGGACTCACACATTGTCATTGGGATGTTACGCTAAAGATGCTTGTTGTTGCGGCCCGTGCACACACGTCTGCTAAAGGAGACATTTGCGCTTCCGATATTCACATATCATATCTGTATCTACACCCCCAGCTTCTAAGGCCACCTTATCTTTCATTAATTATCCTGTAAGGATATAATGCATGACTAGAACCAACAATTATAATGTTTAAAGTGCATAACTCATAGTGACACCTACCAATGCAATGCCATTATGAATTGAAATGGGGGCCAACACTTAATTTATCTTCACAGAACATAAGTGTCTCACAGCTGCTTCTGACAGATTGAGGTATTGTCCCCTCCCTCTCCTCCTCTACACACAAACACACACCATTCTCATTACACACATGTAGTATGTTGATGAAGATGTTCCTACACAGCAAGTCACATATAATTCAAGCCTGAGAGATTTGTTCTGTGCATACAAACAGCATGTACAAACATGGCACATGCAGCTCGGCAGGTAGGCGTGTACACATAGACACACATACACACACCTGCGCTAGTTTCTCAAGGTGTATCATGTCCGTGTTGTGGCGAGTACAATTTTTTGTGAGTCTAAGAGGACATGCTCCTCTTCAACAGGACAGATTCTTAACACATGGGCATCTGAGGATGGTAAATCCTGTTTGACTGGCTCTTTGCTGAAAGGAGAGAAGCTTAAGAAATCAATTTCAGCCCTGTTAATCTCCTCTCCTCTGCTTTTGTATTCCTGTCTTGCCTATTTTGCTTAATGCATGGATGGACATTATCCAAACTTAGATGTTCAAATTCTTTACTCTGGGGTTTTTTTTGGTCTAGTTTTACAGGTTGTACCAAATCAAAATTGATTTGCTTGTGGACAATAAACAGAGGTGCTGATAGGCAGGAATAAGAAATTGTGCCACTGGGACTCTGAGGTGATGCTGTTTTAGCTATGTAGTCATGCACATCTATAGGTAGTTTTATGTTTTCTTTTCTCAAATCTGCACTCCTTTCCCATTTGTATTTATTGATAGAAAAAAAGGTTCATGCACCACACCATATAAATTACATTTTTCTTTGCCATTTTGATTGATGGTATCTGACAGTGTCATCGTGTCTATTTTGTGCTTACAGCAAATATTCTTTATGTATTATTCTTGATATAGTGTCTTGGCAGGCTGAGTGTAAAACAACAGCATTAATCTGGGAATAGATGTTCCCTTCGGTTATTTTCAGAATGTGAATATTCACATTTTGAAACATGAAAGCAGAAACATCGAAGTTTGTTTGGGTTTAGGTTCATGTGTGTTCTTAAATACACATTCTTTAAAAACATGAATAAATTGACTGGAAGACAAATGGGTATTTTAAACAATGGGTCAAGGCATTAGAGTCTTGATGCACGGGTTTTTCATTTTGTTGCATGGACATGGATTGTTCATACACTATTATACATTTTACATTTCAGACTTGGTAAAGATTAACCACAGAGCTGGGATTAAAGTCTGTCCAAGAGGCTGGCCTTAATTGCATTCTGGTTGATGGAATGGTGGCAGGAGCCAGCACAGATTGAAATCCTTTTTTTTTTTCATAGCTGTAGATCAAATGGGACACCAAGGATAGTGACTAAAATGAAAGCTATGCAATCCATAACAAAGCATGCAATCCGTAACACAAAACCTTTCTGCGTGGGAACCGCTCTTTATACTAATTCCAAAGAAATGGTTGCATTATGTGTGTATAAAACATGAAACAAAAATCTGAATTCAGTACTTTGGAAGCAACTCTGGATCTAAATGAAACTGAAAAACAAAGAGGAAAAAGAAACCCTTGTTTTAGTCTCAAAATTCTCAGCTTGCCGGAAAATGAAATCTGGTTATTGCACAGCATATCCATCATCTCTTTATTTTTGTTCAAATCTCTATAGGGGCAGAATATCACCAGACCCATCATCTATAGAGGCAAAGCCAATCTGCCAAATGAGGTCAGGCTCTGTTGGAGGAGCGCTGGAACACAAGCTGTTGCTGTAATAAGGTGAAGGCTTGAAGCATGGAGCTGAAGAACCTTCCAGCACTTTCTCTCCATCTGGAGCTTCAGGTGTCTGGGGATATTAGGTGAAAGGTCACCACAAGTTTTCAAATGAGTGGTGCCGATTAAGCCCCCATGTCCCAGAAAGTGCTGCATATTCACAGGAAGATCAGAACATTTTGCCCCACAGTCTGAAATTGCTTTTTATAATTGGCCACATGGAGTTCACAAGAAGTCTATCCCATTTATTCTGATAAGAAATTCAGTGGCTTTGAGAGAGAGAGAGAGAGTGTGTGTGTGTTTCTAGTTAACGCATAATTCGACTTGATGTAAGAACTGCTGTGATATGTACCACAATCATTTATAATTAGTTATTTGTTAACAGCAGACCTTGTTTCAATGTGCTTTGAACAAGCTACAGGAAGCGAATTCGAGTCTACGGATATCACTGGGCGCATGATTATTTATTAGCATGTAAGGTTGATTTGATACTACTAGACTGCTACATTAAAGCACAGTTCATATCAAGAAGACGCTGCTACAGTTCAGCAGTCTCTTGGGCAGCTGAAGTTCAAGAAGAAAAACAGCGAGATGGAGCTCCAGCTGCTGATGTTGATTTAACTGTGTAGTGTCATTTATTCCCACTCGTTCGTCCCCAATCCAGTTAAAGTGTTCTTGAATTCATTTGGCAGGGAGAAGAAAAAAGAGGGCAGAAACACTTTCACTGAGGGGAAAATGGATGGAATTTCATAGAGCTATCAACATTCATGTCCCTTTGAGGAGAAAGGAAAAAAAAGGGAAAATGGAGCATAATATATTCATCAGAAGCACACTTCATGCACGGTAGACACCATGTTCTCTCAGAAGGATCGATGCTTGACAAAAGAAAAGATTGCAAGGTTAACATGCAAGGTACATTAATAAGCATTATTTAATATAGTAGTAAGCATGACAAAACATTTAAGCCTATGAAATATTAACTGAATGGCAAACAGTGGCTTTTGTATTAACAATTTTTAAGTATTAATAAGGGTCCATTATTAAAAGGAATAAAACACAAGCTCCTGTGATGCTTTTACCACATCAAAGTTCTTTATTTTCCACTAACGGCATGTTACAAAATGTTTTATCCACAGGCATTTGGCCAAATCAGTTTTTATTTATTTATTAGTAAATGTCACCATACTGTTCAAGACACGTTTATAGTTATAGTTCCTCTTATCACTTATATATAACAGATATGCATTCCTGTGGGACATATCTTACAAAGCACTGGCACTGGAGCCTTCTTCCATTAATGTTAACTAAATATCTTTTTCATAGAAACAATCACCCTATCAGCCATTAGTTACTTTTGTTTGTTAACTACCAACACCAGTCAGTCAGTCATTATCTGTACCACTTATTCCCAGTTACGGGGTCACGGGGGAGCCGGTGCCCAGCCGGCAACTC
>JAOVVG010000044.1:12708270-12722229 GCA_028566375.1 Leptodoras nelsoni | reverse complement strand
AATTAAGTAAAGGTGAAAAGAAATAAACTACTGTATACAGACCCAGAAATGTATTAATGATGATCAAAACAGTGTTGTGGCATAACCAGAAATGTAAAGAAATATCAGTAACCCAGGTAAGTAATTACCAGAAAGCTGAATCAGTTCAGTTTAGTCCACTTCTTGAGTTTCAGTTAGTTTTAAGTCTTCTTATATGCAGCATATCTGCATAATGACCAAAACCATAACCTTTGCATAACAATGGAACTGGTAATTAGTTCCACATACAAATCACCATGAGCATTAATTATAATGGCCACATGTGCCAAAATAACAGTTTAGCCTTCATAGATTGTTAAATTGTGATTGGAGATGGGGGGTGGCGTTTCCAGATGTGGCAGGAGTAGAGGAACAATTGAGACGCATATTTTCCCAACACTACATCTCAGTTGCTTTCAAACCCCAAAACACAATGCTCCAGAAACTGGTCCACCCCAAGGATCTGGTCCCCCAGCACAAACGGAGCAATATAGTGTATGCTGTTAAGTGCCAGGAGGATTGCTGGGAATTGTACATTGGGAAAACCAAACAGCTGCTGTTGAAATGGATGACATGACGTATAGAAGAACTACCTCATCAGGCCAGGACTCTATAAGCTAGTGGCCACTGTTCCAAGGATGAATATGTGCACACAGACCTGAACTGAGGAAGGGGCTTGAGAGTACATCTTACAATGTCATGATTGCAGCTCTTGACCAGACCATACAAAAAGCACATTGCGTTTAATGGTCATTGTGATTTGTATATGGAACTGACCACCGGTTCCGATGTTATGCAGCGGTGCTGATTTCTTTCATTATGTAAATGTGCTGTATATAAGCTTGGGGAGACTTACAACCAGGTGAGACTGAAGAAGTCCCATGAATGAACATAAGTGAATGACCCATTTCTCCCACTAAGCCAGTGTCCAGATGAACTGATTCAATGTTCTGGGTAAAGAAGTGTGGTTTAAATATTTAGTTTTGTCTTATTTAACAATAAGATCATAAGATTACATGTGTTCACAGTTTAGTAGAGTGGAAGATATGCTTCTGGGTCATTCTGTCATTTTAACCCTCACACACAGTCAATAAAAGTTGATTAGGTGCTTTGATTACATGACCCCTAGTCCTTGACCTCTTACTTTTCAATTGCTGTTGGTGGTCATCCACTAAGAAAAATAGCTTCTACTAATATTACTAACATTTTTGTGGGTGTGTGGGTTCTGTTTTTGTTGTTACTTGCTTACATGAACATTGAACACAAATAGTATTGAAGTAATCAAGCCTTCAGTTTTTCTGTGACAGGCTTTTAGCCTTAAAATTGCATACAGTTTGATCTGCAATCTGATTGTTAGCTTAGCCTGTTGCAAAAGCTAGTTTTATTTATTGCTCCTACATGTGTTCCGACGTACAGACAGACAGATTTAAAATAAAAGATTTCTCTAGATGTTTTCATGTTATCTATTTTATACTGTAAGTGAGATCAGTGCATGCTTTGGAGATGGCTGCAGTTGCAGATTAAGATGTTTATTAGAACACTGGAAAAAAAAACCTGAGACAGGGTCAAGGTAAAAAAAAAATCGACAGAGGGTCAGGTGATCAGAACAGACTAAATCAAGCAAAACCAAAATCCAAGAAACAAGATTAAGATTAATAACCCAGAATATCAAACACTGAAACAAAGACTAGGTATGTCAGGTAGGAACAGGAGTCAGGTATGTGTGTGTGTGTGTGGGTGTGTGAGTACTTGTCAGGTGTGTTGTCAGGTGAGTTAGAATGTGACAGTAAGTGTATTGAATATTGTACTACTATAAGCAGGGCTTTAAATAAATTGTTTCTATGACATGTTCCCCCACATGATTTTGTCAATCTAAATCCCTTTGGGATCTTTTTGGCTTTTAGAAAAAGTGAATCTTTTTTTGTCCCTTTCATTGTTCTTCATTTTGTCCCTTGCCAATTTCTCAGGGAGGGTAAAGGCTAACATGTGTTTCCTCTGAGACATGTGAAGCCAGCCAGTTGCATTTCTTTTCAAAAACTGCAGCTGACATGTCACAGGGCAGTGTAAAACATCAGAGGACGGTGCTGTCTGCCCTTTTCCACATGCATGAGCTCACAGATGCCCATGATTGTCTAGTGTCACTGTGATTGTGGAGAGAGTGTATGCCGTCCCTCTCACACAGAGAACATAACCAGTTTTGCTTCTATAGCATTAACCTGTATTTATCATTGTGGTGGTACCCACAATGACACGTCCTTTGTACCTTTGGTATATATCTTTATCTCGAGAAAGAGAATATACCTTTAAAATTCATTATGTAATTTAAATGAGCTTTAAACACATAGTAGATTCAGATACGCATTTGTATACAACCTTTTCAGGGTTCCAGGTAGAACATTCCAGGATCCATTAACTATCAAATAAAGCCCTGGTGGTTCCCTCCAAAACATATTTTCTGTAAGGGCTATTTTAGCCACACGTTACTCCCACTAGGTCTGTGCATGCACTCCTACTGTGTCCTGCTTGAAGTACTATTTAGTTTTTGCACTTCACTGAATTATATGACTTAGATCGGAAGGTGTCAGAGATTGGAGGAAGAATATGCCTTTTGTGACCCCTTTCGTCCTTTTGTGAGGTTCAAGGCTCACACCTCAGCTCCTGCGGGAGGAGGTCTTTGTGTTGGTGCTGATGTCTGAGAGGTCAAAGGCTGAGTTGAGCTTCAGCAACAGTAAGTGTTATATGCTGTGTAGCCCAACCCTCTGAACAAAGCCATTATTCACTACCTGAGAGGGCTCATATTATAGGCAAGTGAACAGGACCTTGTTTGAGAGACGGAGAGTGTGTGCATGTGTGTGCATACAGTATATACTTCTATTATTACCAGGGTGGACTTGTAAAATCTTGACTGAGCTTGTTCTGAATGAGAATTCTTTATCATTCATTGGGTAAAGCTGTTTTGTATGTGTATGTGTATCTGTGTATGTGTGTGTGTGTGTTAGGTGTATTGGTGTGAGTAAGAGGGTGCAGAGCATGACATGAAATGAAACATCTGTCTACCCATGACATGCCTCTGGAGGGCTATGGAAACATTTACTGCACAACCAACCAGTGGGCATGTGTATCAAGTAGTTACACAAGCACGGTATATTGTCATTATTTATGTCATGTGTTATGCTTGCTCTCAAAAGGTTTGCAGTACTTGCTCTGCAAATTGCCATGTTTTATGGAACTATGGGTATACTATGCTTATCACAGATGCAGCACATGAGGTGGATATTTAGAAAAAAATGTATCAAGATGAAATTGCATGCTTTCTCTCTCTGTTTCCAGCTCAGGTATAAGTCAATATCTTACCTTTGTCACCCCAGAGGAGTGCAAAACATGTCACATCAGCTGTAATTGCTCTTGATGGAGAAAATGCCCCTGCAGCTATGACACAAATGTATTGTAACAATTCTCTCACTTTCTGTATCTCAGATGCCACCAGCCTTTTCCAGGCAGAGAATGTGCCTTTGCGCTTGTGCACGGCTTCCTCTTGGTTCTGCTTTTGCTGGGTTTTACATAACAAGGAATTTGCAGCAGGCTTCTGGTTATCAGAGTTGATGGCCTGAGATAAGGAGTAATGAGAAACACCCCTGTGGCTCATTCAGTAGCCTTACCATTTTCTGGTGTCTGAGACTGAGCAACTGTAGAGGGGTCTGGAGGATGGGAACACAGGTAGTTGAGGTCAGTGTCATTCTGCAGGAACCCATGCTGCCAGTGAGGTGCCTTTCTGCGCTTTTTAATTAAACATAGAGGAAATTGTACAGAGCTGGGGGCCTGATGCCCTTAACAAATCCCTGTAAGGTCATTGCTGTTCTCCCAAGCCAGGAGCTTCATTTAGAGCACTAATATTGTTCTCTACTGAACATCATTAAATTGGTAGGAAAATACCATTGTGTGGAACACGTGGAAGAATATTTCATAAAAAGAGCTGTACTGCACTGTTTTTTACCCTGTGGATTAATCTAACAGCTGCAAGATTCAAGTAATACACATTCATATAAAATGGAAAGCTGCATCCCAAAACACTTAAATAGTAGATCTAAAGCACTAGTAGATCTAAGTAGTACTTACACCAAAGGTGTAGTGGCATAGGATTTCGTTCGGTAGATTTTGTTTACTAGTCTGGTCCACAACTCTCAAGTGATATATGCTGCACAATAATTTTTGGCAGAATAAAATTATTTTATTGTCCACATCGATACAACTATCAAGTTTACTGTTTATCTATTAGTTCTTGTATGAAAAAAGAGTACATCCTCATATTCTCTTTGAATGACATTGCTTTGATGTGATTGGCTTGTTAGCTAGCTACACTGTAGTCTAGAGCGCTGATCATATTACCCAATCTCTGCTCTTTTGAATCTTATGAAATCTGAATATCACTAGTTGACTGTGTTGAGTTCTCTAGCTAAAAACTTCACAAATGCATTATAAACTCCAATTAACATTCATATTCTGTTTTAAGCAACTCAATTTAGATTTTATTACAGCACATGAATGTTCTTTCCAATTGATTTACATGAACTATAGTCGGTGCCATAGTGACTGCTTGGTACTTTGACTTTGATTTATACACCATTAGACCGTGGCTATAAACTTCCCAATAAACCCAAACGAAACTCTAACAATAACATTGCTAACTATCCCAAAATCATACAGGACCACTGCCTTTAAGCCAAAATGATCCTGAAGCTGATGAGCAGAATTAGGAAATGAGCCGCACCACTCTGAAAAATAAAGCTGCCCAAAATCTGGCCACAGAGCATATCTAGATTTGGCTACTCCTTTGTGCTGAATGGTAAGCAGGCAGTGGAGCTTTGCCAGAGGAGCACCAGTGATTTATAGGGATTGTGGAGGTCAGCAACAAGTCAGCTGTTAGTATCTTGACCAGGTGGTGTAGTGCATTGAGGGCATTCCCTGTCTAGAAAAGGCCTGGATTTGAGATTTTTTAGGTATAAGGGTATGTTTAATTTAGCAGCTTTCTATTTTTACTACATGGACACTTGGGCTTTTTCTTGGAATTTGGCTGTTCTACACTTAGTCCACTTTGGATGCATAGACCGCAGTAATGATCAGGATTTTTTTCCCCTCATTTGTCCACAGCATGCCACACTCATAAACTAGAGGACCTCTAGCAAGATTGATAATGAAGGACTGGCTCATTAACAGAACCTATTATCCATGTCCATGTGTTTAGTCCCAAAAGCAGTGTGGGGGGCAAACTGGATGAACATGCTGCAATATAAAGACTAATTACCTTTGAAGAGCCCATGTGTATTCACACACTGGAAGACTCTGGCACGACTTCATATATATGTTTTTATGTTTGCTGAATCATCTGTGTGCGCGCAACAGAATATTCTTTTATTTCTAACTTACCCAGGAGAAAATTAGTCATCTAACATTTTTTAGAGCATGGTCATCTATAGTTTCCAGATGCATTTAAGTGAACACTAAAGACTGGACATCAATGTTTTTTTTAAGGAATACATAAAACAAGTACAATAAGTTTATAGATATTAAAGATGGCACACCCAGTATCAGTGATAGGCCGATACCTCATTTATCAGAGTAAACATATTGGATTTCTGATCTTGTAGAAGATTTGAACTGGAAATGTGTACATATGTATAGAGAATAATGTTTCTTTTATTAGGATTTGTTTTATTATATCAAAGCTTATATTTATTATATTTAAAGTGGATTTTGTGTGAAAGAGTTTGTGGAGTGCTTCAGTTTGGCAGCTTTATAAGAAAAAATATTCTAAACAAGAATATTTCATGCCATGAAAAATATTCATCTCATTCTTTAACATTGATACACACTAATATATTCTCTTCCAAGGATATTTTACTGTCATTTTGACCAAAAAACTGTGTTTCTCACACTTAGAGCATAATTAGACCATACTTTGTTTTCAGATACCTCCCTAACTGATGAAAGCACAGGGTCTTGAGACATATGTCTGTATAATCTGTTCATCTGGACAGAAAGTTTACTAAAAGAACGATTTCATTACTCATTCAAGTGACTTTGTCACTTGACTGCAAGTATCCCCAACCTTATAAACAGCACAGCTGCATAACAAATATTGGTTTCATATGCAAATTGCTGTGACCATTAATTACAGTGGCCATGTGTACTGTTCACAGAGGATTGAAGAATAGCTGCAGTCTCAGCATTGTCAGATGGTGAAAGATGTACACTTATGCCCTCTTATTATCATACCCTCTTCACATAGATCTCTTTGACTGCCTGTTCAAAGCAGAGTTCCTCCCTAGCAAGGATGTGTACATCCTCATACCTGAAAGAGTGGCTACTGGCCTGTGGGTGGGTGTAGACCAGAGAGGCCTGGCCTGATGAGCAATCCTCCCATTGCAATCCTCCCTGCACTTAACAGCATACACTATATTGCTCTGTTTTTGTTTTTGAAAGCATCCAAGATGCTATTTGGAAAATAAGGGTTTCAGTATTTCCTATACTCTTGCCACATATAGAATCACCACTGGTTTGCACTTAGACAGCAGATGTCCTTCTCCTGTCTTTTATCAGCTGTTGCATGGTTTGGGCATCTTCCCTACTTTGAGGAAAGCCCAGTTAGGATAACCACATTTACCCCGGACCTGTTTAATGTGGGATTTCTCTACTTCCCTGGCAGCTGTGTCAGTGGGGATGCTGTTGGCTTGGCAGTATGGCATCCTGATGACTCCTTGTTTCCATTCCTGTGGATGATGAGAGTCAAACCTTAAATACTTATCAGTATGTATTGGTTTACAATACACATCACCTTTCAAATGTCCCAAGTCAGTGGATCAGCGATAAAACATTTCTCCCACTTAATCTTTTGTCCAGATGAACTGATTCAACTTTCTGGGATAATGAAAGCACAGTTTTTATAATATAATATAAACCTTTGCCTTTATTGCACTTCATTCCGACTCACACAGGCACACACTCATCCTGAAACAATGATGGATGTCGGGCACACTGAGATTGTGAGGGATGAGGCTTTGTTAGAATGTAGCGTGTATGTTTTTATAGCAGCATATGGCCTCAAAGCTGTAAATCCTTTGGAGCCAGAAACGGACAGGTGGCTCACGCTCTTCCAGGTTCTCTATGGTCACTATGTTGCTTTAGTGCTGCTCAGTGAAGGCTAATGAAAGAATATTCAAGAGATACATAAGCAATATTGCATTTTGAAACGAGCAGACATGCTTTTGAAAAAGGCTTTTAATTATTTAAGAAATCAAGACTTTTTAAGTATATTTAAGTGAGGTAGTAATTAATATTTATCAAATGGGCCAATAAAAACCATCCATGAAAAGCTAGTGCACTGCTCATGCTGAGAATGCTATCTATGAGGTGAACTAAGGGGAAAGAGGTCTAAGTGAACTAAAGGGAAAGCACTGATTAATTTCCAAATCAATGAGTCAATCATTTAAACCCATTGCTAGTCTTTTGTGCTATTCCCTATGAATCTCCCTTAAATTCTAATGGCCATGCTCAAGATTGTCTTTCAAAAAAAGATGTCCCTAGACACAAAAACCAGCTTGATTACATAAAGACCTTAAAAATTGGAGTCCTTCTCCCCATAAATCTGTAGTGTGGCTGGGTAAGTGACTGTACTGAATAGCTTTACTACAAGAACTTCAAGATTTGAGATGTGTGCAGACTCCTTTGTGTTAATAAGGATCTTAGAATTTTTTAAAGAAAAGTTTTAAAGCCTTAGGATGTTTTGGATTGAACTGTCTTTACAAATTGAAAAAATATATTCATACTAAAAATCAAGTCCCTATAAATACACAAAATTAAATTTCAATAATTGCATTTGCACATAAATCTGCAGTTGCGACCCATTTAGTTTGTAATGTAATTATATAAGTAAATGAGTTATACTGCATCACGGAGCAATTTGCATTACTGTCCAAATAAAGTGTTCATTCTGCATGTTCTTCAGCTAAAAAAATCAAGATGAAAATGTAAGAAATAGTCAAGCGAATAATGAAAGGCGAAACTTTTTTTTCCATCTGTGTGTACTCACTTTTCAATCTAATTTAGGCAACTACAGAGGGAAACCAATCTTTAGCATGGATTTAACAGGGCAGCTTTTAAGATGGATAAAAAACCCATGAAACTCCCATGGTTAATCTGACCCCCCCATATGCAGTATAGTGTACTATAAAATGTGTATAAGCCATTATTTCAAGTCATATACAGTATAGTAAACAATATAGGCAGTTAGTTTTTAACATTCCTTTGTCAATCAGTCTAGCTTTTCATAACAGCTGTGTGTGCCTATAACTTCAAAGTTGCCATTTGTGCACTGCTAGCTAGACTCCAGACCTGTCTGTATATGCCTGATAACATTAATGTTTTTTTTGCTCATGATGAACCTGCACAGCTTCCATTTAGCCAACAGAACATCAAAGAAGGAGAAATGCTCTGAGAACACAATCTGATGATCCATTAAGTGGGAATCAAGCAAAGTGTTTTGGCACAGCTAAAAGTAAAATCCAAATTAGCTGTGAAAATGACACCTGCTTGTTATTCATCATCTGCTTAGCTGAAAAAGGAACAAAGGAAGTGAACACTCTTTGAACAGTCAAGAGCTTCTCAACCTGCTTTGTAGTGAGAAGGCCTCTGTGCATGACGATCCCTCCACCCCGGAGGTAATTTACAATACTCATGGCTATCATTACCTCGCTGTCGTTTCAGCCATCCAGCATGCCCATGCACATAATTAATGCGTTTGTGAGTACCCAGACTTCTCTGACACACTTGACTCTGTTTAATAAATGAAGGTCCATATTTCCTCATTCATTATAATGTCATTTAGACATATTAATTCCTCCTGCTGTTTTAACCTTTTGCTTGTGCTTCAGGTGGGACCTTTTCTACACCCCAAACATGTTGCACCAATTAAATGACATACCTTTTAAAGTGTTATGTAACATACGGGCAGCATGATGGGTAGCACTGTTGCCTCACAGCAAGAAGTACCTGCGTTTGATTCCTGAGCCAGGCCAGGGTCCTTTCACTCCACATATGTATGGGGTTCCTCCAGCAGCTTTGGTTTCCTCCCACAGTCCAAATACAAGCAGTCAGTCAAATGAGAGATACTAAATTGCCCCCAAGTCTGAGTGTGTGAGTGTGTGAATGTTTCGGTCTGTGTGTCTGCCCAGCAAAAGACCAATGACCTGTCCAGGGTGTTTCCCTGCCTTCCACCTAGTGAGTGCTCCAGCCCCATCCACAGTCCAGGAGAGGATAAGCAGCTTAGATAATGATAATGAATGAATTAATGTTATATATATACATAGATAGATAGATAGATAGATAGATAGATAGATATCAGTTTTACTGAGAGTTCCCTGCTGATGCTAATGCAGGTCTTGTCTTCACAGGCTTCTGTGCAGGAGGGATCTGCTTTAAAGAAACACATTAGATGTAATTCATCACAACTTGTGCATAGCAACTCTAAAGCTAGCGTTGTTACAAAACAGCAGGATCATTCATCTTCCTGCTGTGATAAATGCCTTTTTAGGATTCTGTGGGTGATCCTCCTGACACCAAGGGGTTCAGTCTACATACTCTATGCCAAAGTCAGCAACACCTTAACAACTGACATGAGAATTTCCATTGAGAGTTGATGATGCTTAGACCTTATTCCTTTCTTCTTGGTAAAGAGACACCCACTTTTTTGTTATGTAGCAGAAAATGTCAGGCTTTGGTCTTAACACTTCCAATGTAATCAGTTTAAACCTGATCTGATCTGCTTCCCCTTTTATGTTTCACATCTCTGGATATAAACCATTCACAACTCAGGGGTGTTGATAAAAACAATGAGGCAGACGGTAAGAAAAGCAAGTTAAATGTTCTTTGTTAGTCAGAAAATATTTCAAACTCGATGAAGCCATTTCTACAAGCCCCTCCACCAGTTTTCTTTAGCATTATTACATGTTACTAATTTGCATTGTGAACAGGTGAAGCAAAAGAGAAAAGGTGTTTTAAATCGCAATCCTTCCTTGTATGAATTCCACCCATAGTCATTGTCCTAAATAAAATAGAAATAAATGTGCTTGCACTGTGGCAGAGTCTATATACTGTTATAAGCAGCACTATGTGAAGAGTCAAGAGAGGCTTTAAGAGGCACAGGTTGTGCATCACAGTTCAATCTCTCTCAGCTAGTTTAGTCATTTTTGGGTGCCACTGAGGCCAGAGTTGACCGTAGCATAAAGCGTCCCAGACCCTACATTAGACCTCACACCGTCCATTTGTCATTAATCTATAAGTAGTTTGAGTGCCACTCTGTGCACTCTCAGTTTCATAAAAGAAAAAAAAAACTATTTCAGCTGAGCATTTTAAGAATTGGTACATCCTTAAATAATTTGTAGTCTGTGTATGGGTGTTAACTGAAGTGCAGTTTGGCATATTCTTTGCTGCTCAAATAAAACAGCCTGGCAATAGGGAAGTCCTGAAATAGTATTTGACTAGTCGACTAGTAAAAATTGGTAGACCTGCAGCCTGTACTCTTTGTCTTCTCTGTATTTTCTAAATATACTTTCAGAAGTCTTAGCTTCAGGATGCTTACTTTTATATTCTTGTCCAAGCAAAGATTGATAATGAAGCATGTGTTGTAGCACAATAAGTGCTTTCCTAAAGAATAGGCAAATCCTTTTTATTGTGAGCTGAATGAGCTCTGCTGGGCTCACATATCACCTTTCCTCTCAAGGCCAGTTTCTACAAGGGAGTTATTGCTGCTCTCCTTAATGCTCCCACAGGAATTTGCATCCCCAATATGCCATTAATAGATGCCCTATCCCTCCCTTTTATTTGGACAGTTGAAAGGCATAGCCTGTCTTTTCCATCATGCCCTGGTACAGTCTGTTCTTACAATGGAGACTGTCAGTCCAGCTTAGCACACCTGTTCTGTTCTATTCCTCCCTCTCCTCGACTCAGCTTACACTTTCTTATTGACTCCAGAAATAGAGCATTTCCTTTTCTTAATGCCACTAACTAGATAGTAGTCACTATTCACAATCTATTGCAATTGATGTTTTGGCATCCACAGCATGTCTCAAACTGTGCTTAAAGTAGTCAGCTATAAAATACAGTATGGGACTTTCGTGTGCTTTTTTTCATTTTGGGAACTTTTTTATTTTGGGAAACATTACAATGATGCTTTAGAGAATTATTAGGCCTCATCTATCAAAGCAGAAGTTCTAGATGTCAACATGGTTCCCCTTCAGGAGCTTTCCAACATCTGTTTTCAAGCTCTTAATTTGGCTCGCTCAGAAAACCATTAGTTTTGGTAGAATCCCACCCATCTCATAATCCTGAAAGCCAATCTGTTTTGTGTTATTTACAAATAGTCCCATATGTCAGTTCTTTTGTGTGGTTCATGACTGAACTGAAGATCTTGTCCGTATATCCCAGCTTCTCTGCTATCTGAATATATTTCTACTAAAGCTCACCAGCAGTTGCCACTCATTCTGGCTCCTACAGATTCAGACATAAGGACTAAGCTGTATTTCTTTTGGATGCCACATATCATCAGCATTTAGCACATTAGTTTCCCATCATGACATGATGGTTTCCTCAAACCCGGAATGGTATCAGACAGTAGTTTTGCATAATAACCTGATGATAACCATGGATTTGGTATAAGCATCTCAATAAGGCTGTCTGCATTTGCATGGTTTTTGACCAATCATGCCTGAAGTTATTGCCCATTAGACAGCTGCCATTTTTATTTTTGCTCCCTTTAGCAGGCTAGGCAACATGCCCCTTATGTGACTAGAGGAACATAACATATACAGCCTTCACCCCACCCACCCACACACACACATACTCGGCATGTAATGAGATAACATTGAATATTCACAGTTGCCTTCATGAAATACAAAAATCTCATCCGGCATGTTACTGAAGTGAGACACAGGCACCCTGATAGTATCAAACGCTCAGTAAAAGCCCAACTGTTTCTAGTAATTTAATTCAGCCTCCACCCAACCTCACAGGTGCTCCCCCCAGTAGTGCTTTCCCTCTTAGTTCCACCACACACTAGAAAAGAAAGAGGAGGAGGCAGTGTGTCTACACATAGCCCTGACATGTATCAGGAAAATTTCATGCTCTGATATAATCCGCCTTATACCTCCTGACCTCCTGTTTCTTTAACCGCCTTAAGGATCACTTTATTTTTGTAATTTTTGTAAAACATATCAAATACCACCAAAATATTAGTCAAGGGTAAAGTATGTGTTTTTTTTTTTTTTCATTTTTTTGATGGATGGAAATAATCCTTAAAGTGATATAGTAAAATGTGAGGGAATTTAATGCATAGAACACAGGTAATGCAACATTTACATTTGACCCATGAGCAAAAAATTAAGGTATTGCAACAACAACAATATTGCATAGTAACATGAAAAAAAACAAAAAACAAAACAATACACTCTTAGTCCCTGTAAAACCATCCACAGAGAGCAGGCTGATCAATACAGGGAATCAGGCTATTATGGCCCTTTAAAGTTCTACTTGCACGATCAATATGTTATTATTTTTCATCTGCTGGCTGTATTTAATAATCTCATTATTATTTTCCTGCTTTGAACAAGGCCTCTCTTCCAGGCCCCTGGTGTTCTGATCCACCTTCCCAGGTGTTCTTTTGTTTCAGCTCTCACCACAGAGCTCTCAGTCATGCACACTACATGTATATGTATGATTTTTTGCTCTCATAAAAATGCTGTGTTCAATACATGTTTGTGAGGTGTCACCCAGAGAATCTTCTGACCTCACTGCTTATTTGGTTCAAGTTAAATTTGGGGAATTTCCATCCCAGCTGTGAGCACTCGTCATATAAGACAGAAGTGCTGAAATCTAAATTTAAAATGGCTTAACAATAAAGCCATTACAGTTGAACATTGGATAATGTCATGAAGTCCTATTAGCTTAATAATAAAAATACTTATAGGAGGTTGAATTCCTGATTTAAAATTTATTTTTCAAGTTAATGCTCTGCTAGCTTCAACACAGCTGTGTTTCCTCTGAATAGCAATCTCAATAAACCAGAAAAGCTGCTACTCTGTTGTTCAAATCTAAGTAATGCTAAACTTACAATTGTACTCTCTGTCCTTTAGTGGAATTTATATATAAATTGGACAACATGTGCTTCTGCTTAAAAGTATATCTACTTTTAGTTTCTTTTCCAAAGTTGTTTAGGGGAGAAAAATCATAAATAGTGTTGGCAGTATAAAGCCATGTGACTGTCTGGAATCTGACTAAACACACTAGCAATGGTTCTTTAATCACATACCTATGTACTGCTATTTAGTACTAACACTATCTGGCTTCTCTAATACATTTAAAGTTTGAATTGTAAAACCCTACAATTACGTATGTAGTCTTTAAACCAACTGAAATGTCTGTTTGTGTACCACTCTTTATTGGTTTACAATAAATGGCTTTGAAAGTAAGGTTAAACAGTTTTTGTTTGAGATGCAGTTTGAGAAAGTTTTAACAGATCTTATCAGTGGTTTAATAGTGCTATACATTGCTAAAATCCGCCACTTTAATCCAAAGTCACTGATAAGTTGCGTGAATTTACAATAGTGGTTAGAAAGAAATCAGCCCCAACCTCATGTCTTCATAAAATTTCCTTTATTTTTTTAATGACAATTGGTGGTGATGTTACCAATGTTACCAGCAGATAATCTGTGGATGTCAAAAATGAAACCTTATAGTGTGACTGTATATTTGGGTTACTGAATAGAAGATTGGGGGTTCAAGCCCCAGCACCACCAAGCTACCACTGTTGGGCTGCTGAGCAAGGCCCTTATCCCTCAACTGCTCAGTTGTATAAATGAGATAAATGTAAGTCACTCTGGATAAGGGTGTCTG
>JAOVVG010000044.1:12573624-12587177 GCA_028566375.1 Leptodoras nelsoni | reverse complement strand
CCCTACACCATACTAATAAATTATTGTGGTCTAAAATGACAGGTGTTTCAGTTTCATTGTCTAACCCCTGTAGACAAGGAATTACTGATCTATATTGATCTATCTGCTGTTCTAATACTTTTTGAGAGGGCAGAATTCGCCTCTGTAAGCACAGGTTAATTAAAATGATTTACATCTTTTCCAAAAATAAATATAAATACATACAAGATTTATAGATATAGTTTATATAGATGTATAATTCTTGCCACATACAATTGTTTATAATGTGTTACCATTCTTTCCTATGTGTTACACATACAATTGTTTAGGATGTTTTAGTAGCTTCATTAATATGTTTTAAACATTTTTAAAGGAAAAAATGTGCAACTTTTAAAGGAAGGTTCATGGTTTAAATGTAATATTAATAAATACATGTTAATCGTGCATGGTTGTATATACAGTATTGTGGTAGCACTTGTGTTGTACAGTACAGTACAAGTCATTCAGGATCTCTGAAGTGAGTGATAACACAAAATTACACTAGGTCATTTCACATAGTTCAGGTTTTATGTGATGGCCAGGATACAATCCTGTACTATTGCAACACCCCAAAGAATAATCTGATATTGACATTTACATCCACTTATCTGGAGACTAAACATATTCACTATTGTAAATGTCAAGTCATCAGCTACGTTTACCTAAATGTTCTTGTAATCCAATGGGAATCTCATTGTTTAGCGCTGGGTAATGGGGTTATTTGCATGTGGTCCCATTAGCCTTCTCCAGTGATTGACTTGTGCCATTCACATCACTGTGTGCAGCTGCATGATCATGCAAATACCCTCAGCACATATTTGAATAAATAAAGACCCAACCCATCCTACAAAATAGACACTGGGAAGAAGAAGAAGGAAACAGAAAGAGAGAGAGCGCGAGAGAGAGAGAGAGAGAGAGAGAGCCCTTCTTCATTGGGTTGGGAAATGGGGGAGGGAGTTGCTCATAAATCACCTTAAATTCAGATACACACAGTAATGTGATGAGATCCAAACAGGCAAACAGCTGCTCCAATAAACATTATTGATCTTCCTCTCTCTCGTCTTTCTTTGATATACAGCTTTTTACAACAGGGACCTTTCATGAGATTATCCATATTGCAATTTACACTGCTCTTCCTGTGGGACTGGTTATAGCAGCTTCATATCACTACTTTTTCCATATGTTTAAGATCAGTTCTCTATGCAGAATCTGCTTTTGAAAATGAATTTTAGCTTCATATTAACCATGCTTTCTTTTTGTATGGGCTGTGCATCATTTCACCAGGAATCCAGGAGAAAAACGTCTGCTCTTTGAGACCGGTCTACCCTGTCCTTCTTCTGCACACACATTCTTACTGGTGTCCATTCTGTTTGTAATCCATGATGATTAAAATGAAAGCTCTGGTTCTTGACCTCTATGTACCTATTAATATTTTTGTTTGGCTTGGTCAAATGGTCAAGTGGGCCTCACATTCACATAAAAGAGAATCCATAATCATTGTTTATAAAAAATAAATAAATAAAACAAAAACAGCAGTCAAACAACTTCATATCAACATTACTAAGAAAATGATTAAAATGTACACCAATCAGCCATAACATTAAAACCATTGACAGGTGGTGTGAGTAACAATGATTATCTAATTGCAATGACATCTGTCAAGGGGTGGGATATATTAGGCAGTGAATAAGAGTAAGTACACAAAGTTGATGTGTTGGAAGCAAGAAAAATGGCAAGTGTAAGGACATGAACAACTTTGACAAGGGCCAAATTGTGAAGACTATTCAACTTGGTCAGAACATCTGCAAAACAGCAGGTGTTGTGGGGTGTTCCCAGTATGCAGTGGTTAGTTGTTACCAAAAGTAGTCCAAGAAAGAGCAACAGGAGAACTGGCAACAGGGTCAAGGGCAGCCAAGGCTCATTGGGACTCAACTTATTTTCCAATAATACTGTAAGCTTTTCAGCCTTTTATCTGGTGGGGGAGGGGGGTTGGGCTCTCTTTCGTGCGCTCTCCCGCACTCTCCTTTAATCCCTCGCTCACTGCACATGCACACACACACACACACACACACACAGAGGGAGAGAGACAAAAGGGCAATTAGATTCCGAAATAAGGAACAGGTGTACCTTTTCTGCTGCTCCCAGCTCCGTCTCCCGTTGCCAGATCCATGCCTGATCCTGCACCCGCTGCCACATACTCCCACCGCCCAACTGACACATCGGGGAGCCATCCAGTGCATCTGTCTGCAACAGAAAGAAGAGAGAGAAGTCAAGAGAGTGCAAAAGAGGGCCACCACAAAGTGCTGCTTTTATTCTGGTTGAAAGCCGATTGGCACTGCACCGTCCACTGGACCACATCTGGTTCTCCCTTTTTAGTGAGATCAGTCTAAGGGGTGGTGGTGTCCGAATAAACCGGTGATAGTAGCCAGCCAGCCCTAAAAACTGTCTCACCTCCTTTTTGGTCCTGGGTCATGGACAGGCCACAATCACTGCGGTTTTATCAGTTTATCAAGGTGGAAGCCCAGATACTTTACCCCCCACCCACCCAATTATACACTTCTTCAGTTTAGCTGTGAGCCCCACTTTCCTCAGAGATTTCAAGATAGCCTGGAGATGTTGAACATGCTGTGGCCAATTGTTCCTGAAAATGATTATATCAGCTAGATAGGCATATGCTGTATACGGATGCAGCACCTCTGTTATACAGCTGGGATTGTTGTTCTTGAGCCTGAAGCAAATTCTGCTGTGTTAGACCACCCAATGTGTGGAGTTTTGCTCTCAGATCAAGAATGTATTGAATTTCATTTTTACTGTTAAAAGGTCCCTGGAATAACATTTCCCGGCGGCTCTTGGGCACCAACAACAGGGTGGTAATTTCACTTGTGCAAGTGTCCTGCATCATCTCTAATAATCACAAAATATGGGTAGGATAGTGTAGTGTTGGGGGGAACGCTTTGACCATGGATTAGTCTCACTTGGTCAAAGGCATGCCGGGGTATCTTGTTATGCTTCTGCTCTACAGGGAAATCCCCAATGGCGAATTCCCGGAGGGAGGGGTAAGTAGGCCCCGCCTCTGCCTCCGTGTCAGCCTGACACTGAGCTGATGTTGACAAGGGGGACCCCGTTTCCCCTTCCACCGCTATGCTAGGTTACTTTTGTGCAGAACCCATCCATGCAAATTCCTTTCAACAGTTCATTAAAACCCCGGCCAATTTGTACCCAGAATTAAAGGATGGGTGAGCCGGGGACTTACCGCCCTCTCGACGCTCTGCTTTTCTCCCCTAAATAATGTTGTGACAATAACTACAGGATTTTCATGAATATCCCCGTGCACACATTTAACCATCACATCTATTCGTCCATTGTTACATCCATTGTGCATGTTCCCATGCCCTGCCTTGAACCAGGCTTTGGTGAATCACAGTTTGACTGCATCCTCAGTCCACCAAGGTGTGGTGTGTACCCCCTTGTAAACTTCCCAGTATTCTGTACATCCTGGCTTGATCTGGGGTGGCCTGCTGCAAAACAGGGATCCTGCTCCAACCTCCTTCACGGGGCAGTGGTCCTGGAAGTGAACAGATGTAGGTGGCACTGGTTCTCACCAGTAGCTAGGCAACAAATTGTTCCAGTACCACCTGTTTGATGATTCCTTCAGGGACACGGTGCCCTGCCAGGATCAGCTGGAACTCCTGTACACTGCTCAAAACACCTACAATAAGCATGTGAGCATCAGAATTGGACCATGGAGCAATGGAACAAGGTGGCCTGGTCTGATGAACCATGTTTTCTTTTATATTATATGGATGTCTGGGTGCATGTATGTCTCTTACCTGAGGAAGAGATGGCACCAGGATGCACTATGAAAGGAAGGCAAGCTGGTAGAGGTAGTGTGTTTCTCTGTGCAATGTTCTACTAGGAAACCTTGGGTCCTGGCTCATGTGCATGTTACTTTGACCTAAACATTGTTTCAGACCAAGTACACCCCTTCATGGCAACAGTATTCCCTAATGACAGTGGCCTCTTTCAGCAGGATAACATTGCACAGATTGTTCAGGAATTGGTTGAGAAACATAACAAATTATTCAAGGTATTGAACTGGCTTCCAAATTCCCCAAATCTTCCAATCAAACATCTATGGAATGTACTGGACAAACAAATCCAATCTATGGAGGCCCCACTTTGGAATTTACAAGATCTAACTGATCTGCTGCTAAAATCTTGTTGCCAGATACCACAGCACACCTTCAGAGGTTTTGTGGAGTCCATGCCTTGACAGGTCAGAGCTGTTTTGGTGGCACAATAGGGACCTACACAATATTAGGCAGGTGGTTTTAATGTTATGGTTGATCGGTGTATATTATAACAATTTAAATTTGACATAGAAGTCAATATGTACAATGTAATTCTAGTTCTAATAAAAATTATATGATGCATATTCTTCAAATCAAGATGAATATCTCATAGTTAGTGAATAGTACTGTATAATATTGTGATGTCAGTGGTGAGGAGTGTTTGAAAGGAGAACTACTTAGATACAACACTTGTTCAAAAACAATGTAGACATTTATTAATAGTAACATGACAGAACTCAGCAATAGAGAACAGAAAGAACAGAGAACTACATGCGAACAGCGTGGAGGGTCATTAACTCACACGGCTCGAGGAGGGTAGGTCACAAACAAGTCAAGCCTGCGCTGCATGATGCAAACTCACGTGGTGCCACTGTCCCAAACCTAGATGTCCAAATGAACTCCAGTGACTGTTCACTGCATGCCATTTGCTTGCCAGCTAGTCCCCTCAGTAAGTAATCCTGACTGTAGTGAAATAGTAGATTCAGTATTGAGAAGAGCTACAACTCGTGCTCCATCAATGCAATACTATATCCACAAGCCCTGGTGGTTTCTGGTCTCAGGTGTGAGGTGGAGTTGTTCGGGGGGCAGCCACTCTGCTGCTTCCTGCTGGTTCAGACTTGCACAGTGACATTTCCAAGACACACATGTCCCCTTCACCAGTCCCTCAGAATGAGCTCCACACACACAACTGCCACTGTTGGGCCCCTGAGCAAGACCCTCAACTGCTCAGCTGTATAAATGAGATAAATGTAAGTCTGGATAAGGGTGTCTGCCAAATGCCATAAATGTAATGAAAATGTAATGTAATGGAAGCATTCTCAGAAAGTAGTTAAGTGCCAGCTCCTCTTGCGTCATGTCCAGAAATGTTGCGTACACCTACCTGACCCACTATCCACCGTCAACTTGGAAGGTGCTGCTTAACTGCCATGGCTTCTGGAGCCTGCCCAAACTGCCATTGTAGGGCCACCACTAACACCGTCAGGTGGCTGTGTTGTTCTGGCGGTAAATTCAGGTGCACCTGTAGTGCCTTCCCTTTGAATCTCGGCCACCATCCGCTCGTAGTAGCCTGTGATTACCCGCAGCTAGGCACAGTACAGCTCCCAGGCTCTATTGCTGTCATAGCACAGCACTCAGGTAGGCAGCATCCTCCTATCTCAATACCACCGGCACTTTCTCTGTCACTGGCATTACAGTATATGCAGGCAAAGGCCTGCTATTTATTATTATTATTATTACTATTATTTCATAGTCATAGTAGTAGTAGTAGAAATACTACTACTACTACTACTACTACTACTACTAATATAATAATAATAATAATAGGGTGGCATGGTAGCACCGTCGCCTCACAGCAAGAAGGTCCTGGGTTCGATCCCCGGGTAGGGCGGTCTGGGTCCTTTCTGTGTGGAGTCTGCAAGTCCTCCCCATGTACATGTGGGTTTACTCCGGGTTCTCCAGTTTCCTCCCACAGTGCAAAGACATGCATGTTAGGTTGATTGGTGTCTCTAAAGTGGCCCTAGTGTGTCAGTGTGTGTGTGTGTGTGCCCTACGATGGATTGGCGCCCTGTCTAGGGTTGTTCCTGGCTTGCGGCCTATGCTGCTGGCTAGGCACCGGCTCCCCCGTGACCCTGAAAAGGAATAAGCGGTCAAGAAAATGAATGAATGAATGAATGAATGAATGAATAATAATAATATTAATAAAAATATGTTATCATAATGACTAATTTCTACTACAGCACCAGTCATTATTAGATCTACAGTAAGACAGCCAGTTTGGCAAAAATTTTCTAAAGTTGCTAAAGTTAACAAAAAAATCCCTTCCAGACCTAGACACACTATTGACTTTCAGAGCATAATGGCAACACTTTAGACAATACAGGCCATAGTAATAGCTCAATGTCTTATCCAATTAAACACACAGCAGGATCTGAGGAAATTGCATCAGAGTGCTTTAGTAAGGTTTTTCTGATGTGTATGAATAATAACTTAAAATATATCCTGGTGTGAAGTCTGATTAGCTCTTGACCTAGATCACTGCCCTCCTGCATCTCCTTTGCTAATATATTGAAGATTTGGCTGGGTTACCGGAAACAGAATGGACGCTCTTGTCCAGAGTACTTGTGTAAGTAACTCAAACTTCAATATGTAAGTTTGGAGATTTTTTTCAAACCCACGGCATGTTCCATGTGTTTCTGATTTTGTTGATCTCGGAAGTGCAGTTAGTTAGTTTTTCAGTTTGGGTGTCCCAAAATGCTCTTAGATTGATCACATCTTGGTGCTCAATCGTAGCTTATCTCCTCAGCCTATAAAGAGCTTTGTCACTTCTAGATGTCTAATTCTGATCAAGAACTCCCTCTCCTTCTATTTCCCACCTTTTTTCCCCCAAACAATCAATAGTCCACAGTTTAGCCCTTTATAGGAAAGATTACAGAGAAATAGCTATTAAGGCTTTAGTGCTATCAATTCTGATATCGTAAAAAGCCACTTAAAGGCTTGAGCAGATCTGGTTAGGATTCTGGATCCAACTCTCTGCAGTGCTGAGAGACAGAGAGACATCAAATATAAAAAGATTGGCTCCTCGTTGCCCACTGAAGTCTGTCCTCTCATTCACAGTATTAAACCACTTACTTGAAATAACGTCACAGTTGGAAAATGAACACACACTCTCATTTTGTTAGAAAGCCCACAAAATTGAGAGAGATTTAGCATGGCCTTTCCCATCAAGTTGCTGGCACTATCACCATATTGGGAAAGTATTGGGAAATTATTGGGCAGTATTTCAGGGAGTCCAAAATAAAAAAAGGCCACAGAATTTAAAAAGCATGTGACAAATGAGCTTTATGATGGCTCGTTTCCCATTTTTTTTCTCTCCTATGGGTACTGGGCAGCATGTGGACATATGACCCAGAGTGTTACCTCACTAATGCTAGCGCAATGGAATCAGTCATGGCACCGAGTGCGTAGACTAATGCCCAGCTATGTTTCAGTCATGTGACTGGCGTTCGTCACTCAGCAAGTGTCCCTGAATGATACCCTATTGATATACTTCATGTGACACAGCAAAGAGGATAAGGGTAATAAATGGAAAGCAAGGCATCTGATTGCAGTGCTTGTACAGCTCGCACTGTACCGTACAGTAGATTTTCAAATATATAAAGATATTTATAAGAACTTGTCAAGAGCATGTACTCAGAGTTTGCATGGTAACATGAGCCTTTGATAAACAGCTGTCACTGGCCAGTGGCCGATGAGCATAAGTGTGAAGTGCTCTTCTAAATTAAGAGCTGTTAGAGTCATGCACGACGGTCTGGAACTGTCCCACTTTATATGTAGAAGACATTGTTTGGAACTGGATATTAACACTTACACTGTAGTGGTTGCACTATTAAAGCACATCATTAAGAATTCACTGCAGTGATTCTAGAGACCAAAGCTGGGCTCAGCTTTCATAGTTCTCAACACTGTTAGTTCAAACTGAGGTGAATTGGCTGTGGTTAATAGCTCCAGATGGTATTCCCACCTCATGCCCAGTGTTCCCACCATAGACTCTGGATCCATATCCATCCTAAAGGATACAGCAGATTCATTATGAAGATGGATGAATGGATGAACAAATGAATGAATGAATGGGTGGGTGCGTGGGTGGGTGGGTGGATGAACAAATGAATGAATGGGTGGGTGGATGGATGGATCAACAAACGAAAGAATGAATGAATGAATGAATGAATGGGTGGATGAATGAATGAATGAATGAATTGTTGTAGTGAGCTCTCACTGTTGAAAGTGGTCTAGTGTAGCCAAATGATCACTGCTGGGGCCTTGAGCACAGCCCATCAGCATCCTCTTTTTAAATCTATTGCTGAAATAATAGCACTTGGGTAAATACAAATGCACTCTTAAATGATTCTTTGAGTTTGACTTTTCCTTCACATCGATGCGCACATTTTCCCCAATCAGTCACTCTGTGTGCTTTGAGTTCAGTCTCTCTCAATAGGTGGTGGGTAAACTGAGGGACTGCGGTTTCGGTATAAGCTAATAAGAGATGGACTGAGGATGCAGTATAAGCTTATAAAAAAAGTGCATTTCAGCACACACTTAAGCCCAATTCTCCCCAGCAGCAGTGGACTAATCCTGACCCTCAGCTCTCTGATTTGAGAGCCCCTGCACACTTCCTCTGAGATAGCAATACACCTGCATATTTTTACCTAACTATGTGGAAACACTGTACTAAACCAGACAATGAGAAATTACTCCAGTCAGTAGAAAAACACACTAGTCAATGGAAAGCTACACCATACTGGCACTGAATCAACTGCAGTATATTTCTATGGAAGGAATGAGCAGTGTGAGTACTGTGTGAAAGTACTCTATGTACATGAGTTAGATTTAAGGACTAGGGTGTCTTATGTTATATATAAAGTTTTATAGGCGTATTGTAATTTAGCAGTGTAACCTGACGATTCTCTGCCATCGTGGCTCAGCATTAAAGAGAAGATTTAGAACATTTTGTGCACATTGTGTACATTCTGTACCTCTGTCATGTTGTGCTTGTGTGTTAAAACAAGACACCAGAGCTCCAAATCAGCCCTGTAATAACCTGCAGATTTACTGCTGGTTTGCTATGTGGTACCTTTAAACCCCTGTGCTCTAGAGGCGCTTGGTGTTTTAGGCAAGCCTCCAGCTGGCCTCCCACAGCAGGCCTGAGGAACTAGTAGATGTGATAAGGACAGCTGGACCCACAGCTTTTTTTGGACTTGAGAGGGTGTGAAATCATGGGTACCTTTCAAAGCATATTAGATTCACTTCTGCGGATGGAGAGACCAGACAAACAGATGAGCACATTTTTATGAGGAGCAAATCCAACACTTTGTCCAACATTGTAGGTGACATTTATTTCAGTCATTAATATATATTTTTTTATTTTGAAGCATGCAGAGCATGGCATCAAGCAACATAAGTGCAGCCCTTGTATATGTTGAGGTAGAGTATTTACTGGAATTCTTTTATGCTTAACAAATTACACATATACCTCAGGTCTATCAAACTAACCACCATACTTTCTCGTCTAAGGAAGGAAGCCATGAGATGATCAACAATAAATATTTGTGCACGTAAATTATAGTGCTTGTCCACTAGAGTCATCTTCTTGTCAATAGATTAGCATAATTAAATTGCAAAAGGATGAAGTGCCACAAATCCATGGATCAGAGCGATAAGCATTAGCAGGATCGTAGAAGGCGTTATCAGGAGGCAGGCAAACCATTATCCTTTTCAATTTAGATGATGATTTAAATCCCTCTGGATGATCTGTTCATCAACAAGATGGGCCACGTTGAGTTAAAACTTGTACAAAATTGTCAGCAAGCTTTGTTCTAATGAATCTCCAAAGCCATTGTTTGCTTTATTCATTTACAAGCCCACCAAAGCATAACCATAGAATCTGTTCTGTTCAGTTAGATCATCTCAGAAAACAGTCCTGAGCACTGAACTCAGCAAAACGACAAACGACAAGATTAGAAATTAGGCACAATTACACGAATGGTGCTGAAGCAGTCTAACAAGACGGACGATATGCTAATCGAGTTGATGAAAGTTTTTAGTTTGGCATTTTCAGCTCTAATTGGCCAGATTTAAATGACGCAGTACTGCTTTGCACCCAGTGCGCTGTAAAAGTGACAGTTTGACTATTAGTACTATGAGCCTTCATTTGATTAGCCAGCCAAAGCCAGGGCTGCTGTTGAACGCTGATGAGAACATGTGCTCTTTTAAACACAGCCCTCTACTTTTCAGCCATTTGTGTCAGCACACCCTCACTACACACCCAATCACCGTTTATTGAATCATTCTGCAAATGAGAAATGATAATTGCCAGGACTTGGGCGTGCAAAAAAGTGCTGCTTCATGACTTTTTAGAAAAAATACAGGCAGCCTTATTAAAGCCGACCACTTGCCTTCTAATCTATTTCCAGCATTTCCGAAGTTTCAGCAATCCAGGGATTAGGGAGGTTTTTTGCTCCTTTGCCTTTGCAGATTTAGCCTTTGGCTGGTGCTCTCCTCGATCTCTGATGGAGCTGGCCTGGTTGCGTCTGCAGTTTTTATAGTAATGCTGTTGTTCGTTGTGTATATGAGGTGTGTTTGGGATTAGGAGGTTCTGCATGTAAACAGTAAAATATACAGTAATCCCTAGAGTATATAAAAGAAATTAAAAGATTTAGGGCTTCAAGGACTAAGAAACACTTTTCAGTGAAGGTTCCCTACAGAAACTATACGTCCATCCAAAAGCAAGTTTAATCTCTAATCTCAAAAAGCAGGCTGTAGTAGCTTTCTCAAAACTCCTCATTTAGTCTGTGCTAGCAGGATAAGCTATGTCTGTACATATCCCATGCAATAGTACGTGAGTGCTGTTTTTCTAGGATAACGTCATCTATGAGCACACGCATGACTCTCTTTGTCATCACCATAGCACATGTTTCATACACGCTCTTTAAAGGCACCTGTTTGGGTCCTCGCTCAGAATTCTTGTCACGGCATCCTCTTTTTTCCCTTTCTCCTGCTCTCCCCATTTCCTCATCTCCCCAAAGCCTCATCCTGTCTGATTCAAATTTGTCCCTTTGTGAGTGGAGCTCTGGCAAAACCACATGCTAATAATATCCAGTAGGGATGGGCTCTCTCTACTGATGGGCAAAAAACGACATGCTTTAAATCAGAAACAATGTTATGATCGACCCAAAGCTTTTTAGAGCTTTCACCGTAGCCACATCTGCTGTAAATATACCTGTGCTAGCACTGATAATCAATTCTTAAATAGAGTAATTAATAATTTCTATTTCAGGCTTCGGTGGTGGTTGAAGAGCTGATGGACTGATGGAAATGTATCCTCCCTGTGTTCTGTCGAGCTGCTGCAGAAAAAAATATGATAACAAATGATTTTTATGATGTGACGGCTAAACAAAGCAGGGCTGGAGAAGGGGGCTTGCACTGTGTTAGAGGGCAACAGATCCTAAAATGTCTTTTAATGTGAAATTAAAGTGTGCATGTGTCAGCATTTGTAAAGTCCCTGATTAGTAACCCCCTCCCACTTAACGCCCAACAGACACACACACCCCCACACACACACACAGACACACACACAGACACACACACACATGCACACGCACGCACACACACACACACGCGCACACACACACGCACACACACGCACACACAGACGGTTGCATTTCTATACATGTAAGGACTTTCCATTTATATAATTATTAATGCAACTAGTTAATGCTAACCCTAACTCTAACCTTAGTAATGAAAAGGCTCTTTTGGCTCTTTTATTTATGTTTTTTATTTTTGTTAAAATCAACAACAACGGAAAAACACTTTTCTTATGGAGCCCAGCAAAATGTCCCCACAAGGTTAAAAATATCAGATATTCCTGTCCTTGTGGGGACAATTTGATCTCTCTCCTCTCTCTCTCTCTCTCTCTCTCTCTTTCTCTTTATCTCTCTCTCTCTCTCTCTCTCTCTCTCTCTCTCACACACACATTAAGATTTAATTACTTGTATTTTGTATTTTTTTATGTTTCAAATGTGTGACTATTATACAGGAAACAGTGAGTACAAAAATATTGTAATATTTATTTTATGAATTATAAAATTTATATGCAAGCTAACTTACACAAAGCAAACACTCTCAAATGTGTGTGTGTGTGTGTGTAAGGGTCAGCCTTTGTACTATTTCTGAAGTAACCCCTTCAAAATGAACACACACATACACACAGACATACACATACACACACACACACACACACATACACACACACACAGACACACACACACACACAGACACAGATAATTGTCTTTAGGTCAGAATACTCACAAAGTTTAGGTAATAGTTATAGTTAACTGAATTTTATAATCATTATTTATAATAAAATAAATGTAAAAATAAGTAATAAAAAAAATAAGTAATAAAAATAGATAGATAGATAGATAGATAGATAGATAGATAGATAGATAGATAGATAGATAGATAGATAGATAGATAGATAAGGATTTTGTGTGTGTGTGTGTGTGTGTGTGTGTGTCTTCAGGCAGATGTCTGGGTTCTTCTTCAATTCTGTGAGGGTTCGCATTACTGTCAGCAAGGTCAGGGTATTCAAAATGTTATTTAAACCCATCCCCGAAGATGCAGTCACTCAGCCTCCCGGTCACACTGCTTGCCCCTTGTTTGTCATGTGTTTGGCCCTGCTGTGCTGTAAAAGCTTACAGAGCCGAAGACTGTCAGTGTAGCACTAGAATGGGATTTTCTTCTTCTCGTGGCTAAGCAGGACAGGTGGTGAGCATTCAGCTGCTAATTCATGGTACTTAAACTCCAAAGACAACTGAAAACTCAGACAAATGTCTCAGACTTGCAGCCGAGATGTGGAGCTACACGGCCAGAAGCTATGGGTTAAATGGACACACTGTGCAATATCCTTACATAAATGCCCTACCAATTAGCATGAAGTTAAACAACAATGCTCATTAGCATGCAGTAATGTGTTGTAGAGTTATAATGACCCGTTCTCATTCCATGATACAGTTTGAGAGAATAAATGGCCCAGATTTGTCTTAGTTCCTCTCCATCTCCCTACTGCACGCTAAGCTGAAAAAAGGCAGCTTAAATGGAAGCAGAAAGGCTTTAGTGATAAACATTGAGAATTAAAGTAAGATTTGGACAATGTGCTGTGATTAAAAGTGGAGGGCCAGCATTATGTAGCAAATCCCTCCCAACATTCTGCCAATATTTGCTTGTATTTTTAAGCTGTGAAATTAAACTCTGGTGAAGCTTCTGGCAAATAATTTGAGGAACTTTATGAATGAACTAAAGATTTCACTCAGCTCACATTAATCATCAGCCTTACAAATATATACTCCCAATGGAATTCTGTCCAGATTTACTTGCTTTTAGATAGATATGTAACGATACATAATAATAATAATAATAATAATAATAATAATAATAATAATAATAATAATAATGGGGGCGACACGGTGGCTCAGTGGGTAGCAGCGTCACCTCACAGCAAGAGGGTTCGATCCCCGTGTAAGGCGGTCTGGGTCCTTTCTGCATGTCGCCCCCGTGTCCGCGTGGGTTTACTCCGGGTACTCCGGTTTCCTCCCACAGTCCAAAGACATGCACGTTAGGTTGATT
>JAOVVG010000044.1:12540733-12551369 GCA_028566375.1 Leptodoras nelsoni | reverse complement strand
CCTGCCTTGCGCCCTATGCTGCCGGCTAGGCACCGGCTCTCCTGTGACCCTGAAAAGGAATAAGCGGTCAAGAAAATTCCTGAATGAATGAAAAATGAAGCCGAAATGGTTGCATACATAAAAACAACATGATTCATATGAAAGTGAAGGTTAGGGCTTTCACCATTGCGCCCAACTTCGCATTATACAGAATATAACAAAATCCAATGAATGTCTGGATTTTAAGTTACTTAGAAGATCTGGCTAAGGTTTATATCTTTGATGCCTGATTACATGGACATACTGTCAAGCTATACTGCCCTCACTATTTTTTCCGGTTGTACACAGGTGATGCACAGGATAAACATGGAGGATGTCTTGCACGTGTGTAGTTATAGGTGAAATACTGCGTACACTGACATTGTCCCACATTGATGCGTATCAATATATGGGGACATGAAGAAGTGATGCTGAAAAAAAAACAATTCCTTGTTGGATATGATAGGCTTTGATGGACCAAGAGGAAACTATTTAGACATGAGTCGTGTCTTTGGCTACAATTGAGATGAGTAGGAAATGTAGCCTATGTAGATTATGGTTTTGTCCTAAATATTCCATCCAAGCTTTCATGCTCTTTATATTGATGTGCTTTATATTGATTTTGTAGAATATTATGAAGCGCTCACAGTGATAGAATATATGGCCAAATGTTTGTGGTCACCATGGGACCATGACACCCATACGTGAGCCTTCCCCACACTGTTGCCATATCAGAAGCACACAACTGTCTGTAATATCTTTGGTTTTGGTGTCTCTGTAAATGGTGTAGCATTAAGATTCGGCTTTACTGGAACTAACAGGACCCAAACCCGTTCCAGCATGACAATGAGCCTGTTGGTTGCCTCTGACATGGTTTGCTAAGGTTAGAAGAACTCGAATGGCCTGCACAGAGGTCTGACCAACCCCACTGAACAACTGTGAGTTTAACTGAAATGTGGACTGCTCAATAGGTCATCTCTTCTGACATTACTAATGTTTTGGGGGCTTCATGGGCAAATTCATGGATCTATTTTACAAAATCTAATGCAAACCCTTTCCATAAGAGGGGCCAAGCAGGGGCAATCTCTGGAATGTTCAGCTAGGGGTCTTAAAGTCAATCCACAAAGGGCCGTGTGGGTGCAGGATTTCCTTCCAACCAAGCAGGAGCCACACCTCATTCCACCCGTGTTTAATCAATGAATCTAATCAGTGGATCTTGACTTTCAGTAGTGTGGCTTCTGCTTGGTTTGAAGGAAAACCTGCACCCACACGACACGAGTTTGAGACCCCTGGTTTACACACTTTTAGCCATATTCTATATCTGCAAGCTGTATATCCTGTTTTAAAGGACGGACAGCTTTATTTGTCATATGCACCAGCCAGTCCTTATAGAACTGCTTTTAGGGAAAGAGCTTCAGAGTCTGCCGTTAGTCTGGGCTTTTGTCTTTTGCTTTGTTTGGACTGTCTACAGACCTTTTGTTTTTGTTTTCCGCGGCAGTGTTTCATATACACGAAATGTTGACACTGTACACCACATCACCTGCTGCTGCTGGACACCGGAGAGAGGAAAAACCCTGTCATGAGCAGGAGCATGTGATGATTTTCCACTGCGGCCGGCTTCAGTGTGGAGGCTGAGGCTGAGGCTGGAGTCAGGTCTCTGCGCGCGCACTGGCACGGTGCAGCGCGGTCCTGCGCCCCACAGCCTTGCACACACCTCCACCTAACTCTAGCACTACAACACCTGGCCAGCTGTGCACAGAAACACAGACACATCGGTTCTAATCCGGAACAAAACGCGCCGGTGGAACGTAGAAAGAAAACGTCTCACAAACTGCTGCATAAACATGAAACCAAAATCCGACAAAGCCTGTTTACTTTCCGCACACCGTGTCTGGAGATTTGTGATGAAGATTCGCTTAATAGAGCGTTCGGTGTCTGTTTACTTTGCTGCGCGAAACTAATTAAGGATTAAGCAGGGTTTTTTTTCCCTTAAGCAGCACCGAAATAGCAATTAAGATCGACACGAGAGCTAAAAACACGGAGAAGATCCGCGGAAATCTGCGCGCCGGAGAAAGACCACCGACTAGAAAGCAGCTCCAGCCTATAGTGCGGCTCGTGCTTAAGTAGCCTAGCTAATTTTCCTGTAATAGCCTAGTGACCTGATTTTTTTTTTCCACTTCCACTGCAATTCCACGCGATACTCTAAGTTTAAACCCTGCACCGTCGGAGTCGTGCGGTTGGCGGGGAGCTGCACTAGAAGACGAGCAGATCTTGTGCCTATAAGCGGAAGTAGGAGCCCGCCTGCTGGAGCGGCGCGTCATCGGCGGAGCGGCAGTCGCGCGCCAGTCACTCCTCCTTGGCTACTTTTAATAGCTGCGTCATGTGACGGAGAGCAGTTGTAAGGCAGGTGCCCCTCGGTTCATTCTCAGTGAGGGGGCACTTCCCTGCACGACAGCACAATCTGGAGCTCTTGGATTTTCACGTTTCGTATTGCTTTTTATAATCGTAATCATTCTTTTTTTTTATTTTTGAATTAGACATTTTTTTTCTCGTACCGTCATTCAGTGGCTGGATGGCGTGGGACAGGTGCAACCAGGAGTCGGTGTGGACGGAACTAGAGGTGAGAATAAACGCGAAACTTCATTTACCGGCGTCGGAAACTGAGATTTCTGGGGAAGGCGCCGCGGTGTACCTAATGCCCGCTCTGTGTGTGTGTAATGCCGCTCTCCGGTAACCTGAGCGGAGGACACGGAGCCCGGAGAATGCACGGGAATGTGGCTGATCACAAGAAAGCGATGCTGTTTGTATGGGCAGAAAGGCTGCTTTTTCCTTTTCACCCCTTTTTAAAAAAAAAAAAAAAATGAAATCCGTGTAATCCGTTGATGTGTTTGAAAGCGTGTTTCAGTGCCAGGCTGGGAGAGTGTGCGGCTCAGTGTAGCGCTGAGGACACACATTATCTGTCCGAGTCCGAGCTCGAGCTCTCAGCCGCCTCCGGGTTTCTGCTATGTATCTGCGCCAGGTATTGTGCATGGAAAACTTTTTTTATTCTCACATTCGGATATTTATTTGAAAACGGAACCGGGATGGTGGTTCGTACTGAATTGGTGGATTTTTTTTTTTTGTGAGCACCCTTGTGCTGTGGATGTGCTGTCAGTTCATAACGGACATAACGGACACTCAAGCTCGTGTGTGTTATTACACACACACACACACACACACACACACACACACACAGATAAAGGCTTTGGGAGACATCCCAATTGGTGTAACGTCGTTCAGGAAAGAGAAAGAGGGTTTGCTCTGGTATTATGAGGGCAGGAGAATAAAAAAAAAACAATGGAGCAAGTCATAAATCATAAAGCAGTCCTGTTCAGATTGACCACTTTAGCCAAGCAGTGTTTACACCGGCTATTTCGGTGTGTGGACTCGCTTTTGAGTCGCCTGTCTTTCAATCGGAGTGCAGTAGTGAGATTAGGCTGTGCTCTGGGATTCCGTGTGGGGATGAGTGACAGCGCTGGGGACTCGGGGTGATGCTCTCACGCCTCGTACCAAAAGTTCCGAGTGGTTGAGGTTAGGGTTAGGGGGCGGGGTTAGTGGTCAGAGCGTCACCTGCGACTCCATAGATAATCCACAACATTCACTGCACACTGACCAGGAATGCTCTATCTATCTATCTATCTATCTATCTATCTATCTATCTATCTATCTATCTATACATCTATCTATCCATCCATTTATCCATCCATTTATCCATCTAGCAGCCCCAGTGTCTGTCTATCTAACCTGCTAACTTGGCTTGGTTTCCTGACTGGGCTGGTAAAATGTACACCACGGAAACAGTCTGTAACACCTCAATAATTCATGCGATGCCTCAAGTCTGAGGATGGATATCGACTTTTCCCTTTTGCATGTACTCTTCGTCGTGCATTACTCTTTATAGTGCACATTGGATTTTTTGTTGGTGCATTAAATATTGCAGAAGGCTCTTGGTTAACAGCCTGGCTAGAGTAGCAGGTATCCAATCTAAATCTAAATCTAAATCAAAGAATAAGACATCTTCGAACCATCACCTCAAACGCCTGCTCCACTCCAGCTTTCTAGTTCAGTGCTCAGAAATCCAGACTGCAGTAGCGAATGCTGGGTCTCGCTTCTTCTCTCCTCTCTGTCTTGCTCTCTTTGTGTGTGTGTGTGTGTGTAGGCTACACAAACACTGAAGGATAATTTAGCTTGAAGGGCTTGTGTTTAGCTCTTGCTCCTCATCATTATTTAAATATGATTCCTTGTTAATATGTGTGTGTGTGTGTATGGGATGAATCTGCAGACTTCTGCCTACTGCAGACAGGATGAAGGGATTTGGAAAAAAAAGTCTGCTATGTTATGCATTTTAGTGGTAATCAAGTGTGACACATTCTTACGGAGTTAATACGCTGTCCTGGTGGATATGGATCTCAGCAATGTCCTGAATCAAACTCATGCATCATGCTTTCACACTCCAGATCTCCTGGGGAGAGAAACGTATCTTTGGGAACAAGGTGCTCTAACAGAGGTACTGCATGGCAGCTAGTTCTCTATTTCAGCTTTCTCTGTAGTCCTTTACTCTCTGTCTCTCTCTCTCTCCCCCTATCTCTCTCTCTAACACACATGCACACGCAATATGTGCTAAACTTTTCTTTTGAAACACTTCAAGCTAATCTCAAGAGGTGCTATTTAAATTAGAAAGAGATTGGAGTTCTTCCAAACACCTTTTATTTTTTTCTGACAGCTTTTCTTCAGTGTTTTTTTCTCAGCACATGATGTGACAATTGTCTGTCTATCCTAGTACAAATATGGATGCTGAAATCAAAAGACAAGAAAAATGCTTGATGTCTTGGGCAAGTCGTTGGATAAAACCTTTGCACTTTAGGGTCTGTAGTGTTATAAAGCTTTGCCTAAAATTGAAGGTTGGAAGATGTATTGTCTGTTGGTGTCAATGTTAGCAGTTCAGTGAAGCCTGTATTTTGTGTGTGAGGAACCACAGAGCAGCTGTCGTTGTGTTGCTGTTGTGAGGCAGGTGGTGAAGAGTTGAAATATTAATCCAAATCCCTGCACAAACAAAATGTGTTTTTTTTCCTTACAGTAAACAGATCTTGGAGTAAACAGTAGATTAATTGCTGAATCGAGGCAGTTCAGATCGTGATAGTGCATGCAGATCTGCAGTGAGGACCAGAACATAAAAAGTAGAGTTGTTGCTATATAAAGCGAACGGATGACGCAGCATGCATTCTCTTTTTAAGCACCTTTAGCCTGCTGCAGAGAGACAGATGACATTTTGCAGGAATGATGCTAACTACTTGCTGTCCTTTTTGCAGTGTGCTGCCTTGGTTGGGGAAGACCAGCCCCTCTGCCCTGACTTACCTGAACTGGACCTCTCTGAGCTGGATGTCAGTGATCTGGATGCAGATAGCTTTCTGGGTGGACTCAAGTGGTACAGCGACCAATCAGAAATCATTTCCAGCCAATATGGCAACGAGTCGTCCAATCTGTTCGAGGTAAGGAAGGTCCTGTTTTGCTAGTCGATGCACTTTACATTTTCGAAGCTAGAAATGCGAGTAGATATTGGCAAGAGGATGTGTCTGTCCCATTAGTGCATCAGACATAGGGTCTGGATTAAGACCCTGGAAACTTGATCTAACAAGACAGAGGAGTGTATGGTGCTACAATACTAGATTACAGTGAACGCTCCGGTCTTTGAAAGCTTTGATAATCGGTCACCATTGGTTTAACAGCTGTGCAGTTGCAAAGTACAAAGTGAAACCGATGAGAAATTGCTGATTGCATTGTGATAAGCCACTAACCTTTGTCTTGGTTTTGTAAATGGTTGTCTTGGTTTTCCAAGTATGGATGTCGCATTGAGGTATAAAATGCTCATATATATATATAGCAGTGGTTCTCGAACTCTCGAGTGCCAGGTAACCCATGAAGCATGGGTGATCATGGAGTATGTCCAGGGGCTATGCAATGGCAGGCTCAAGCTGACATTATAAAGACGATTATATTTACCATTGAGTTGATTGATTTGTTTAGCCTGTTTGATTGGTCACTCGAATAGAATACATTTAATTTCAACCTCAACAACTCAAATCCATGTAGACCTATAAATAAATCTGCTGGGTCAGTGGATAGTCCTGGAACACATAGCTCTATCAATGCAATAAATGGCCAAAGTGATATTTATGCGGGTCCAGGAAATGAATCTTACTCTGAAAGGGTTAAAAAGACATTTGAGAAGTAGTATTTAGGAAATTTTTCTGTTACGTACTGATTCAGTACGGAGGAATTGATGGCAGCATCATCTACACCTCGAGTGACCTGCACATTAACTGCCACTCTGAAGCCTTACAGACTTTAACGGTTATCTTGCCCCTACACTGTTTGAAATCACATTTCCAGCAGCCCCAGCTGGTAAATCACACGTGACAGCGTCTAAACCAGGCTGGCCCATTTCAGTGCTGTCATGTCATTTCAGAGAAGGAGGTGGTTAAAGCTTTACGCTTGTTATTCTCTAGCATTCCCATCACTCACAAAGTCCAGAGGCAAAGAAACGTGGCAGTGAAAACCAAGTGGCTGAGGCACAGGCTAACAGCCTGGTTCATTACACTCTTATCTATGGAGATAGACAAGAGAAAATGATAAAGCTTCCATGCTGTATGTCATAGCGCCTGGGACTCATTGATGATCGATTGTGATAGAATCTGGACCGGGTTTGTGTGTGGTGTTTTCACTGACTCGAAAGTTCCAAGAGAAAAGCCGAAAGCTCAGGAGGGTGGGGGGTGAATAATATCTGCGCGTGTGCTGTGTGCTGTGTCCAGATACGCGGTATCAGTCTAGGGGTCAGGGAGGCACTAAGAAATGTGTGCGAGCACTGCCGCTCGCATGGACTTGTAAAGTGTGTATACACTTTATCACAGTTCGCAAAGAATAATAGTACCAGTGAACAAGATTAGATGTCATTGAAATTGTGAATATTTGCAGCCTGCACCTTGTTTCTGATATCCCGTGGGACACTTTTAATAGTGCTGTAGGGTTGCCCAGCTCACGCCTGATATTGAGAAACAGCGATGAACAGGCCCTGCAGCAGTGTTTTAGGGCATCACTGCCATCCATGATGCATGTGCACTGCCGATACTGGCCTGTGTGGGTCACTACAGCTCTCAATAGCAACATCAAGACAGGTTAATAAATGACCGGCTCTTGTGTAAAGCGACTTGGCAGAACTTTTTCATCCTTCCCCCTGCTCCCATTCAAACCCCGGGCAATGTTTTCTTAACCCGCGTGACTGCAGTGTAGTTAATGGGTGGCCTGCCTAGTCCTCTGATCTCACACAATCTCTCTCCCTCTCCCCCTCTCTCACTCTCTCTCTCTCAGAAACACACCGCACTCGGTCAGCCTCCTCACCATACTCCTCTGTGGGCCGTATGCATGAAACGGATTCAGCGAAATAATTTATTTCATGTCTTGATCTTTTCTGACATTTTTACATCGTGCCTCATTATTGCAGGGCTGTGTGCAGGCAGATGAGTGAGAGAGATAGCAGGCCACAGCTGGCTAGTGAATGTGGGGGCAATGTGTCCACCAATAGCCTTCAGTGTCGATTCAGCCCCCCGTTATCAGTCCATCTCTGCAGCTAAAATGTTCCTGTGTGTGGGGTAGAAGCCTTCTTTCTTTGAGCCTTTTTGCAGAGCAGATGTGTGTCAGCAAGGGTGTTCTCCCAGCAGCCCCTCTCCTGGGAAAGCACTGGATGTGCTTTACACCCCTTAATGATTAGATTATGATTTGGTTTCTGTGTTGCTAGGAAGGATGTTAGGATAGACGCATAGTTTATTGCATAAATCTGAAGACTTTTAGATATCTTTGTTACTCATACATCATACTCTATGGAGAAGGTGAGCAGGGTTTAAGATGCCATGTTTCTATGTCTTCATATATAAATATACAAAGAGCATCCACTTATTTCTATGTTTGTTCCAATATATCTAGATATGGAAAAAAAAGTCACTCATGTATAAAAGAATGCTAACTAAGCATCAACTTTTTCACAGAATGGAAATGTGTAGTTGAGCACAGTGGTGGTTTGATGATTAACCAAGTGGCGGTGAAGTTGTTTATGTTTGAGTCGTTTGACGAGGCACTTTGACGTGTGTGCAGGACGTCAGCGTTGCTATCGGTCACTAGCACAAAGGACAAAAGTACAGTCTGACCATGCCGAACGATGGCGTATACACCACGTCTACACCATTGTCATAACCCTAGCGTTATTACTTTCTTCTCTCTATCTTTACTATTTTTTCAGCTGTTTGTTTTGTTTTCTTTTTTTTCACCATTTTTTGTAACTGAAACCCTTGCATTTCTATCAGGTGAGGTGCGCATCAGCAAAAATAGCTAAGTGAAGTGAAAAAAATAGTCTTGTACAGTCTGTAGCAGCCCTGAGCTTGCAAAGATCTGTCCTACGGTTGTGACTACATACAGTCTTGCATGCAGGCATGCTGGCTAGATATAGTAAATATAGTAAATATAGTAAATAGCGGGTTCAGCGTGATCAAAACAACACTAATAACAACAGTCAGACTAGCCTCTATTTTAGGATCATGTGACAAACCGGATAGTGCTCTTGATCGTCTTTAGATTCCTCCATGGACACCAGATGTAAATATGACTGATGTTTTTAAAACCAGAGTCTAGGTGCAGCTCCAGACTTACAGTTAGCAAAGCATTCTCTCCGACCCAAAAGCAGTGACATTTAAGTCAAGGCTGAGAATTCCCTCTCTCTGTATATCGTTATAGAGGAGCTGAATTATTACCCCAGCCTGTGCCCTGGTGTACTTTATGACTGATGTGTTGGCTCCTGGGTGGCCCCTGCTACTGTAGCCAAGCTGAAAGTCTGTTCATTGTGCACAAAGAATGAAACACTGCCCAGCTCAACGATATTGCACCAGCTTTTTATATTGAGGGCACTTGACACCTTATCAAAATAACTGCCCTACAGGATTAGGTCATCCAATCAGTACATCTTTAGACTGCCTGTCACGTATAGTAACACCTTCATTTAAAACAACAACAAAAATACAGTGATGTGTGTAATAGAAAGGTTCAGTCACTGACCTTAAACCCAATCAAGCATTTTGAAGAGGAGTCTAATGCAATGGGAAGACTGGGATTTTGGGAAGACTGGAAAGCAGCCTGATGAAATCAGACCGACTGACCATATGAAGAAAGGTGTGCACTATGTGCATAGTCATTTCCAAATACCAGCGAGCATTCTGATTTATGGAAGAAAAAAAAAGACTTCTCAAAACTAGGTGCCCCCGACCTTTTCACAGGTGGTGCATAAACAGACACGAGCGTGCTGCCAGCAAATGTGCGGCATTGCGACTTGTTCACAATGTAAAGAAGCTGCATTTTGACTTGTTACTCAGCTGTTCATAGGACGTTACTGTCAAGGAGAATGTGCATGCATGTTCGTGTGCCCAGGCACCGCTCCAGATTAGTCATTAATGTGGTAGAGCCGGCAGAATATCAGATCACACACGAAGAAACCAAATCACCCAGACGGCGGCAAATTTACTTCCCGCTCGCCTTGTCTTTTTGTTGATCTATCATATCGACTCTTCTGTTCAATCGTACATCAAATAACGGAAGAGAGGATGATTGATTAAAGCATATTTCTGCTGTACTCGTATACACATACACACAGAGATACACATGCACACTTTAACAGTGACTGCTGATGGCTTTGCATGTTTAATTTGCAAATTTATGCTGACATTTGAAGGCACAACACAACTTGAGCTGTAGCAGTTCAGCCGGGCAGAGCACATTATCATATTGTGCTGTATAATATGATTTCCTCAAGTGAACACTTATGACACACACACACGCACACACACACACGCACACATGCACGCGAGCTAGCGTCCTTGCTCTCCTTCTCGAAGCAAATGCATTTGTAAGTGGCTCAGTGTCAGCCGACTCAAACGCATTTCTCACAACGGTAAAATGTCTCTTTATACGTCGCCGCTCTTTAGCAGTGTCTGTACCAGCCGTGTTTTCGTCATTTTATCTGTGACATCACACAAACAAGCCACTGTCGCCAGGAGGGTCCAGTCCACTCTGATCTTTTGTGTTGTAATGAATTTGTAATGAACGTGCAATTTAAGCACACTATTTGTGACATAATTGTTTTTCTCTGAGAAAACAGTTTCTGCCAGATGCGGTGGCACATTTGCAGAGAATTGTTTTTTTTTTTCTCTCTCTCAGTTTAGTCGCTGCTAATTTCCACCCTTTAGGTAGTTCTCACAACGGTGGCTCGTTGTGATATAAGACGAGGACGCAGAAATCTAATACGTATCAATAACCTGACAGCAGCTCTGTTACTGAGTACCAAAATACAACTGAGTTGTATTCCATCGTTGGCATAAGAGGCAGCTGTATTTGTGATTTGTTTTAAGTATGTAATTCTTTATATTGGGGGTGGGGGGGTGGTCGACACGGTGGGTAGCACTGTCTCCTCACAGCAAGAAGGTCCCGGGTTCGATCCCCAGGTGGGGCGGTCTGGGTCCTTTCTGTGTGGAGTCTGCATGTC
>JAOVVG010000044.1:12349600-12360959 GCA_028566375.1 Leptodoras nelsoni | reverse complement strand
TGCGCATGTGTGTCAAGGACAGAAAGGCAGATGCGGCAGTGGAAGGTGCCACAGCAGTTTGGAGAGAAAAACAAAGTGAAGAAAAAAAAAACAAAACCAAGCATCGACTATTAAATTAGTCGTCGACGATTTTAATAGTCGCCATAATCGTGACTAGTCGACTAATCGTGGCAGCCCTACTGTCCAGTCACTGGTGTCTGTGAGCTCATGTATACAAGAGGTGGGTGGGAGCGCTCTCCTCCAAGCTACGTTACACCGAAAGTTGCATGAGCAGCAGCTCGAAAAGGGGCAGCAGCTTGCGTCACGTGTATCGGAGGAAGCACGCAATGGCTTCACCCTCCCTGACTGGCAGCTCGTCATGTGACAAGGGGGGAAAGCCCTGACGGGTGGGAATTGGAGACGTGTAATTAAGGAGAAATTCGGGGAGAGAAAAAAATGTTGTATCATTTTTTTAAGGTTTTATAGCCATTTTAAATACATTTTATTTTGAAGTTTGTAGGTTTAAACATCTGTTGTGGGCACTCTTTGCAGTTTTTCTGTTGATGATGTTCATATGGATATAGCAAATATATCATATTGACCGAAATGAAGAAATATATGGAGATATAAATTTTAGCCATATAGTCCAGCCGTAGTAGAGCATGCTAGTCATACGCGCTGGTAACACACTGTACTGTAGTGTAACCAGATTACTTGGTAAGTTGAAGCCAAAGATGGCTTTAGTGCTTATTACAGCATGCACGCGTCCGTCTTCTACAGTGACTCTGTTCTCTTAGATTGTGGTGTCAATAGATTTTGTAAACGCATCAGCCTTGTGCTTAGGGTGTATTAATATGTCTGTGTAGTTGATGTAATCTTTTTTTTTTTTTTTTTTCTCCTTCTCTTTAGAGATTTGTCTAATAATCGTATTGGCTGCCTCAACGTGGATATATTCAAAGGCCTCACAAGTCTGGTTAAACTGTAAGTAAAGCTTCTTATCCATCACTCTGTCAGCATCATGGTGGTGGCCACTAGATCTTTGTTTGTGTTGTGTTGTATTTTTAATCACTTTTCTATTTTGATTGCTATGTTTAGGGCTCACTAATGAGGATATTAGAAGTGTTTCAGGCATTTGGCATGAAACTGAGAGTGTAATTGCCCTTCACTGGGATCTAAATTGAGGAACAGATGTTGTAAGATTAGCATGTTAGTTTTTTGCCTCCCTTGAGTATAGCAACAGCAGTGCACGCACGCACACACACACACACACACGTTCACGTGTCCTCTCCAGCTTGTGAAGGTGACGCTAATGTTATCCATGTGAAAATAAAGCTGTCATTCTGATTAAAACTCTCAGACAAGAATAGATTAAGCTGTTTTGGAAATTTCTGTTGAGATAAATAGCAGCAGCTATTTAATGAAGAATTTGAAACAAGTCAGGCCTGGACTTATTTGAACTAAAATATGCAACCAAAAAAAAACCCATATAAGGATTGTTGAAGACATTTCTGCAGTACATGATATGACTCATGATACACAGACATGGACAAGTTTGCTGGCAGCCTTACAGCTCATTGAAAGAATGCTTCATTCCTTCTGAAAAGTGATGAAATTATAGACAGTTTTCTCATGTATAACTGCATGCCTTAGGTATGTCAGAGTAAAGCCATGCAAGTGTGTAAAGAGGTACGTCGTTGCTTATTCTACAAAGATATTCTACAATGGCCTGGACAGATTTGTTGGTACCCCTAGAAAAGATTATAAATAAATGGATTGTAGTAATATTTCAAACTACCTGTTTTCTTTAATCAGTATCGCGCATGCTGTCCATGTTCTAAATGGAGAACAGTAGTCACTCTGCAGTTCGGTATCATCGTGTGCACCATAATGAACATGGACCAGACAAGGCAAAGGAGAGATTTGTCTGAGATCAGAAAGCAAATTCTAGTCAAGCATGTTAAAGGTAAAGGCTAAGACTCCTCAATCTCCAAGCAGCCTGATGTTCCTGTGACTACAGCTGCAATTATTATGAAGAAGGATAAGGCCCATAGGACCGTAGCCAACCTCCCTGGACGCGGCCGCAAGAGGAAAATCGACCCCAGGTTGAACAGAAGGATAGTGAGAAAGGTAGAGAAAGAGCCAAGGAAAACTTCCAAAGAGATACACACTGAGCTCCAAGGGCGAGGTACATCAGTCTGATCGCACCATCTGTAACTTTATAAGATCCAGAAGGACTCCATTATTGAAGGCAAAACGTACAAAAACCAGACTGGAATTTGCTAAAATGCGTATTGAGAAGCCAGAATGCTTCTGGGAGAATGCTCCTTGGACAGATGAGACAAATCTGGAGCTTTTTGGCAAGCCACATCAGCTCTATGTTCATGCAAGAATGAAATGAAGCTTTCAAAGAAAAGAACACCATACCTAGCGTGAAACATGGAGGAGGCGAGGTTATGTTTTGGGGCTGCTCTGCTGCATGTGGCACGAGGTGCCTTGAGTCTCTGAGACAGAGCTTTCTGACACTTTACTCAATAGTCCTGAGATGTCATTGTTCTGTACAGTCACCAGTCATGGGTCCTCCGACAGGATAATGACCCAAAACACACCGCTAAAAGCACTATTACGGACTATTTTACGAGCCCTGATCTGACTTCTAACAAACCGTGGAAAGAGCAGAAACATGCAGTCATCTATCATTTATGCCCATGCCTTTTTCACTTGTTTTAGTATTTAAAATATTCTGTTGCAAAACTATGAAATTCTTTGTCTACAGCATTAAAAAAAAAATACTTTAAACTGAGATTTATATTTTGAAGTCTGTGCAAAATGAGGTTCTGTGCAAAATTGTTATATTGTTATATAGTTGATTCTAATCAGAGTTTGTATTATAAAAAAAATCCCAGAACAGTGCATGGCACGATTGATCACGATATCGGTATCATCAGATAATCATCATCTTTCGGCCAGCTGCACTTTGAACTGTGCTATTACTGCTATAAGAGCCAATCCCGAGTCTTATATGCAATGTATCATCTCGCCTGTGGTATCATTTCAGAAACCTTTCAGGGAACATTTTTTCATCTCTTTCTCAAGGGACCTTCGACAGTCTCGTCTCTCTGAAAACACTGTGAGTAAACCGAATTTATATATCCTTATTTCAATCCTAGGTGATTTCACATTGGGTGTTATGTGGCACACACAATTCATTTTTTTTTTATCATGACTGTTATATCACTTTGGTTTGGATAAATTCACTGAAATAACCAGCCAGGTTATATGATTGCTAGTATAACAACATGCTATTGAGGTGGATGACATGTTCAGACTAAGTGAAATAGATACAGAAGGGTTCATATATCCTGGGGGGCGTGCTGTTATAGAAAAATAAACAGCGATAGGGTGGCGTAATGGCGTAATCTTATAAAAGTAGAGATTGAAAAGAATGAATTTCTCTATCCTGAATCTTTCTGTCTCTGTTTCTGTCTCTGTCATGGTGTTAGACATACTGGTACAAAGCGATTCCACTCGAGACTCTTTCCATAAATGTAACATAAACGGCCTTGTAAAGAAAGCTCTGTGTTTTTAATCAGATTTTTATCATCAGGCTTAGATTGTGACATGGCTTCCATACAAGTCCCAGTGAATTAGATGTTCTGTACAGAAGCAGTAACATATTAGAAAGAACACATTTATATACAGCTGTGATTTGCCATTTCAAGCCAGTACTGCTGTCAGTGCTGTTACTGTTATTGTCATAGTTTTGCTGCCTACACATCATTGATTTAACACTGTGTGTGTGTGTGTGTCTTAGGGAGTTTCAGAGCCCTTATCTACTGTGTGACTGTAACCTGCAATGGCTAGTGCGCTGGATTAAAGAGAAGGGTATAACAGTGAAGGACACTCGATGCTTCTACCCTCGTGCACTGCAGGGCCAGCTCATTACCTCCCTCAGAGCTGACATGCTCACCTGTGGTAAGGAGACACACACACTCATAAGGGCAACTGTTCTAGCTGTTGTAGCTACAGGGCCTTAAATGAAGAAAATATCTAGATTCACTTTATGCCAGTATTAGAAATCACAAGGTATACTTGAAGTTTTATTATTATAATATAATACATTTATTATAATAATAATTACAACTATTATTATTGCACAGAAACTGCACTTAATATTGTACCCTATAGTTTTAGAAAATAAGGTAGCATTATTATTATTATTATTATTATTGCACAGAAACTGCACTTAATATTGTACCCTATAGTTTTAGACAATAAGGTAGCATTATTATTATTATTATTATTATTATTATTGCACAGAAACTGCACTTAATATTGTACCCTATAGTTTTAGAAAATAAGGTAGCGTTATTATTATCATCATCCACAGGGATTTTTGGAGATTTTTTTATTTATTTAATTTTAAATGAAACGTTTCTTTTCCTGTAATACATGCTTGATATTTCATAAAATGTTCCATGCACTGAATGCAATTACTGATATTATTTATTACTTAATAAATAGAAATGATGTGTTATCTGGAGGTCAGAGCCAGCTTTTTCTGGAATTGTTCTCTGCACACACTGCAGTGATTAACCGGTATCCAGCACTTGGACCTTGCTCTCTTACTGTAGGCTTCTCTAATAGATCATTTTAAAAACACTGGTCCTCATCACAGCTCTCTTATTTTGAGGTTGTGCAGTAAAACACTAATATAATATTTTCACATTAAACTCAGTCTGGATGCTCAGGTTGGTTCATTTAATCTGTCTCGAGAACTCCGGGGTTATAGGTAACAGATAGATTCACTTAGACGGCTATGAAAAACTAAGCAACTATTACAAAACAAGTGGAGAAATAAAAAGCACAACGGCCAGATTTAAAAATGACTCATATCTTTTGACACACCCAGATTCTCACTCTTACTTGTTGTCTCTATAGATGCACCTCTGGAGCTCCCCTCTTTCCAAATGACTCCATCCCAACATCAGATAGTTTTCCAGGGAGACAGTCTGCCTTTTCAGTGCACGGCCTCCTTTGTGGACGAGGACATGCAGGTGCTCTGGTATCAGGATGGCAAGATGGTGGAGTCTGATGCCACACAGGGAATCTACATAGAGAAGAGCATGGTGCAGAACTGCTCCCTTATTGCCAGGTAGTGCAGCACAGAGGAGCTAAAAGGATGGTGGTGCAGTTATGATCTGTATTTTTTTTCATTCTACAGTAATTAGGTGAAGTCGGATTTGAAAAAAAAAATAAAAGTAGAGAGATACAGTAGCCAAACATTATGTAACTTAATTACATACCTAATCATGCAAGTCAGCATGCAAGTATAGCAATTTAGGGCATGTGTCCACTTGTGTCATGGGATATGATTGTTTAGGCTGAACTACATCTCTTAGTGTAATCTATGAACAATCTCACTCTCTCTCACTCTCCTCTCCTCTCCTATCCTATCACAGTGCTCTGACCATCTCTAACATCCAGCCAGGCTTCACAGGAGACTGGGAGTGTCGAGTGCGCACTAGCCGAGGCAACAACACCCGCACGGTGCACGTTGTTGTTTTAGAGAGCTCTGCCAAATACTGCGCCCCTGAAAGGGTCTCCAACAATAAAGGAGATTACAGGTCAGTTTAGCAAAAGTTTTCCCTCAGAGGCTCTGCGTCAAACAGAATTTCTAAAACAAAAAACGACAAAGAGATAAACAGACCCATTCAGAAAAAATAGAATATCATGGAGAAGTTTATTCATTTGCATAATTCCATTCAAAAAGTTAAACTTTCATAGATTATAGATTCAGGGCCCACAATTGAAACGATTTCAAGTATTTTGATAAAGGGATTGGGAATCCCTTTGCTTTAATCACTGCCTCAATGTGACGTGGAGTTATGGAAGCCCTGATTTCATTGATGCTAAACTGTGGACCCTGAATCTATAATCTATGAAAGTGATGCTAAACTGTGGACCCTGAATCTATAATCTATGAAAGTTTAACTTTTTGAATGGAATTATGGAAATTAGTAAACTTTTCCATGATATTCTAATTTTTTGGAATGGGTCTGTAAGTCTACTGGTCTGGAATGAGAATTTAAGATCATCGTTGCCCTCTAGTGTCTGGAAAAGAAGTTTTATGTAGAGTGCAGGATTGTAATGCAATAACATGATCTGTCTTTGTTTACTGCTCCAATATCCTGTATTTGAGTTTATACCTGAAGTGTGTGTGGTGTGAAATAATGTTTTAAATTTATATAGGAAAGCTACTACTAGGCCTTCATAAGCACTGCAGGAAAAACAGTAGAAATGTCAGCATGGTCTGTGAGTTCTGCCTCAAGACACCTCAAGTTCATATATAAGTGCATGGGGCTGTTTTTAGTTATATCTATTTCTCAAAATATAAACATACTCATAGTATAATTTGAAGCACCCTGACCAGGGTGTTACTACGGATCCTGTAAACGCATCACACAGGGCCGCACGTTCAAGTTAATAAACATGGTCTCTGACCTGCAAGCTTCATATCTGACCTCGCTGTCAAGCCCGCATTAAAGTAAAAAGAAAAAAAAACCTCCAGCATGTGCAGCATTTTTGTTACGTCTTTCAGGATATCAGTTCAGAGGCACATCTCTAGTCTCACCCAGATCCCCTCTAAAACTTTCTGGCAAGCTTAAAAAAAAAGTCATACAAAAACATCATACAGTCATATCTGCGTCATATTTGTATCCAATAGAGAGAATCGGTATTATCTAGGATCTGTTGTAGTTATTAGCTAAGGAGGAATTACACAAGAGATTTTATGCTAATCACTTTTAATGCTTAAGCTCCATGACTAATGTCTCCACAGATGGCCTCGCACACTAGCAGGCATCATGTCGTACCTGCCCTGTGCTCGGCAGGTAATAGGCGCAGGCATCTACTCGGGCAGCTCAGCTGAAGACCGACATGCCAAGAGACGATGTGACCGCAGCGGGCACTGGGCTGAGGAGGACTACTCCCGCTGTGACTACATGAAAGACACCACCCGCGTGCTTCACATCATCAACCAGGTGCATCATCAACTGTTTTACACCTTCCAAGCTTAGTACTCACACTTCTCTTGGCAAACACACATGATCCTAAGCAGAACTGCCAAAAACAATAAAAATTATTATTTTTTAATAAAGCAGATGCTGTATTATCTGGTTTGATAGGTGGCATGATTTTTGGATGAATTCCTCTCTCTGCTGTACTATACAATCCCATTCCTCGTTTGTATTGATTGATTTGTATTGATCTGTCTAATAGATGGCCCTGAACCTGACAAATGCAGTGAATACAGCACAGCAGCTTCTGGCTTACACAGTAGAAGCCCCTAACTTCTCAGACAAGGTGGACGTGATCTTCGTGGCTGAGATGATTGAGAAGATTGGGACGTTTGCTGAGAAATATAAAGAGGTGAATCATCCAACAGCAAATGTAGCCACATACAAACAAGAAAGAACAGTTGATGATGCGAAGCACATGGGTGGTGTCCTTCATGTAGGCACAGCAGGAGTAGTCCTCTTCAGCCCAGTGTCAGTGTGCATCATATTTATATATTTGAATCTGTAAATTAGTTGTAATGATTACTTGGCTTAATTCGTTTAAATCATTATTGTTAACGCTAGACGAACGGCAGCTTTTAAACCTTTTGCTCTTCAAGGGATTTGTGTTTCCACAGACGGGTTGAATGTTAAATGAATCCTAAAACCTAAAAAAAAGAGAAAAATTATTTAATCAAGTTCAGCTTAAAGCAAGCAAATGGCAGAACCACCATTTGCTTACATTCCTCCTTACTGTAGACAAAGCGTGCATTCAGTGGATCAGCTTATGTAGAAAAAATGGCGTGAAGGGAAGAGATAAGATCAGAACTGAAGGTTTTAGCCAAAAAGCCGCATAGGACCTCCAGTTTGGGTTTCACTGTGTTGGAAACACCTGTATGTAGTTCCATGAAGTGTCTTTTTTTTCCTCCCTCCAAATTCTTGCTAATAAAATAAATTCTCAGAATCTTGTGCAAAATATTTTTGTCTGATTATATTTCGTCACTTCAGTGAGTCCTTTGTTGTATAATGTGTTTGTATGGGAGTGAAGGTTAAATGTTTAAAGGAAATGCATTTTTCGTGTGTGTGTGTGTGTGTGTGTGGTTAGTTAGGGGATGTGATTGTACATATCTCCAGTAATCTGATGCTGACTGACGAGCGAGTGCTGTGGATGGCGCAGAAGGAGGCGCGGGCTTGCTCACGGATCGTTGAGAGCCTACAAAGGATCGCGGTTCTCCGGCTGTCTAGTGGATCCTACTACACTGTAAATGTTGTCCCTGTCTGCTTTACAGTCTTTCTTTGTGTGTCTATAAAGTCTGTTTACTGCACTTTCCATGGGCATCACTGGTAAATTAGAGCTTTGTTTGGTTTTTTTTCTCAACAGAACTCCCACAACATTGCCATGGAGGCGCATGTGGTTAAGGCCAGCAGCTTTAATGGCTTGACTTGCACACTGTTCCAGAAGGTGGTACCAGATCGTACTATAATTCCCCACCTGGTAAATTTAAACCCAGACATTAACCTGGACCGGCAGCTCAGCTTCAAATGCAACGTCACCAGTAATATCTCTGCCCTGGCTCTAAAGGTGTGCTGCTTTTATTTTTTGTTAGTTATCCACTGAGGAATAATAAGCTTTCTTTTACTGCTGTAGCCACTAATAAGTGTTTGTCATGTCATGTAGCAGTTTCTGTGAAATACATTCTCATCTATACAGTGAAGTACCAGAAAAACCGGTACCTATACAAATTACATAGCAATCCCACCTATGCACATCATTGGTTGCATCCTGCAGTGTGTGTATAAAGTGATAGACATCTGTGGAAGCTTCTAGAGCTGTTTCCACCATAAGTTAACAGGATTTTGCGATTTTCAACATGGTTTAATAGTTGGAGTTTGTGAGATAGGTCATGGCATTTCAGAGGTATAAGCATATGAGCATTTCAGGGGTGTACCCTGAAGAATTCCAGCAAAACCTTGAAGGTACGACAGCAGCGTGGCTGTAAAACAGAGTCTGGGGGAACGTGACCAGCGTCAGCTAGCAAGAATCGTTTCACATGTTAAGCATGCAACACAACCCCAAGTAACATCGGAGTTCAGTGCGGAATTCAGACCTACCAAGTACTATACCAGTTTATCTGGTACTTCAGTGTATGTGTTTTAACCCACTGTCCAGAAAGAAGGAAATGCCAGTAGGAATTATGTGTATAGTTGAACATTTATTTGGCGTTATAATTTAATAAATAAATACCTGTAAACCGTATCCTCCTTTCTCCCTGAATGTGTGCAGAACACTATAGTGGAGGCGTCGGTGCAGCTGCCTCCTTCTCTGTTCTCCTCTGTGCTGAGCTCTGGTCAAGCTGATGATGGCTTTTATAAGCTGCAGTTGCTGGCTTTCCGGAACGGCAAGCTTTTCCCCCCTACAGGCAACTCGACCAAGAGGAAAAGCGTAGTCACTCCTGTCATCCTCACCAAGATCGGTAAACTACATCACCTCAAATAAACACCTCCTTTAGGACAATTCCCTCCTGTTGATGGGTACTGTGTGTATATTTTGACTTGATGCCTGTGAGGTCTGAGTGGGGGTGGACAAATCATAAACTTAATCCCTAGCCTACCAGGCAAGTGAAAGCTCCAGTGTGCTGCCCTGTCACATGGTTTATTCTCCTGCAAGCCTAACTGGTTAGGCTAAAATGAGATAGCAAATGTAATAATGTGTGTGTGGTAGGCTGGTGAGCTAGTTATTTCCATTCATGCAGATAATCTGTATATGATTGTTATTCTCTTCTAGCAAATTTACTAATGTAGCACATCCTGTTTGTGCCTTCACCAAAAAATTCACCAGGTCATTGGCCAGTGTTTCTGTTCTTGCATTTCACATAAAAGATACTATCGAGGTTTAGTCGTCTTTGTTTCTCTGCATCTGTTTATCTTTATTTTGCATGGATTCATTAGCATTTGTACATGTTTCTGATTCTGAAAAGATCCTGTCTCATTAACACAATACAAATGCAGGCAAATAAAAGAATACATTACAATAGAATACAGACAAACATCATCAAAAGAAAAGAGAAGAATCATTAGATATTAGACATTTAATCTGCTTGTCCTCGGGCCGAGGTTACCGATTACTGTTTTTTTTTTTTTTCTTACTTAAATCACTCGAATGTATCATCGATTGGTTTACAGGATCAGAAGTGCATGAAGTTTTGCTTCTTGTCACATCGATATGAGCTCATGTGAACATCTCCTCTGCTTCACTTTCAGAGGGAGTCTCTCTGCAGTCTCTGCGCAGCCGGGTGAACGTGACCCTGCGGCGCTTTGTGCAGGGTATGGACCCTGTGGCGGCACGCTGGGATTTCACTGCTCAGGAAGGACAAGGGAGCTGGCAGTCCGACGGCTGCACCATCCTCCATCAGGACGGAAACTTCACCACGCTCTCCTGTGACTCACTCAGCAACTACGCCCTTCTGATGGTCTGTCCTAACTCGGCTGACTTTCCCTTTCAAAACAAGTCCTCTGTAGCCTGTTTGACTTTGCGGCAGGAAATTAGTTTGCACGCAAAGTACTGATTTCTTGATCTGCTTCTCCTTGGAAGTCTTTTAGTTAAGAGAAACAGGGACTGCAATCAAAAGAGTTCTTGTCTTTTGTTTATACAAGCTCGACAAAGAAAGCCAAATGAATTAAAGATGCTGTTGGGTTTTATGCATGTGTATTAATAGATGTTTGTCTTAAACAGGATCTGAGTAGGACAGAGCCCACCATGCACAGCTTTAATCCTCTTCATCCAGTCATCTACATCACAGTCAGCGTGCTCGTCCTCTGTCTACTGGCCATCATCGTCAGCTACGTTTATCATCACAAGTAAGCACACATATCCATGCTCTAGGGAGATAGCAGTCACTGTCACACTTTCCAAATCTGTGTACTGCAGTAGTTTGAATTGATATGTTTTCCATCTAATTTGCTTGAGAGTTAATCTTTATTGAGCCCTGGAAACACTAGACAGCAGAAAATGGTGAGGTATTTAGGAAAGTACAGAACCTGAGACTGTGACATACTATCCTAAAAGTAGGAGATATCTACAGTTGGCTGCTCACTACCCGTCTTGATACATGCCACCTGTTCAAGGCTGGTATAATAACTGCAGTTTAGACTGAACTTGCATAAATTGTTATATTATGTTGTGTGCCTGCAGGTGTGTGTGTATTAGCAAGAAGTTCTGGCACATGCTGATTAACCTGTGCCTGCACATCCTCATTACCTGTGCTGCGTTCGCTGGGGGCATCAACCAGACTTCCTCTGCCAATGTGTGCCAAGCGGTATGAGTT
>JAOVVG010000044.1:12132017-12143255 GCA_028566375.1 Leptodoras nelsoni | reverse complement strand
TGCCTTCAGTGAGAATCTACAATGTAAATAGTCATGAAAATAAAGAAAACCCATTGAATGAGAAGGTGTGTCCAAACCTTTGGCCTGTACTGTATATACAAATATTCAACTAATAATTCAACAAACCCTAACCCAAACTCTAATCCTAACCCTGATAAGCTGTTGAAATATTCTGCATAAATACTCTGTAGGCATGTCCGTGAATCATAACATACACTCTATAATCTGTTAGACATCTACAGACAAAGCCAAACAGTTGAATTGCTGAATCTCAAACATTAACTGTTGCAATGTTCCAAATACTCTGTAAAACCTTTGTAAACCCTCTGTAGGTGGTCTATCCGAATAAAGTATAACTGAATTGTTTATCGTATTTTACAAGCTGGCTTTCAGGATGGATTTTCAATGTGTAGTGCCATCTTAAAGGTTAATGTTAATTTTACACTTTATTGCCACTGCTGTTCCTCTAATACGGGTAGCCTTCTGTGTCCAAGAGAATTGTTTGGTCAAGTAACATGCAGCTGTCGTGCTGCGTAAAACAGAAGCATGTCTGTGTCTGACACACAAACGCTCAACAAAAGCTAGGAATCCAAAAAAAAGGGGTTATTGTTTTTTGGACCTGTTTGAATAGTCTTTAAGCATAACAGTGTCTGAGTCACAAATAATAAGATTTTATTTTATATTATTCAGATTTCTTAATAGGCTTAAAACCTACCTGAACTATCAGAGTCATATCTGTTTATATATTAGCTATGGTTTTCTTATTATATTCAAATTAAAATAGGCTTTCTCTTGGCTGTGTTCTTTCTTAAAGGTGGAAGAAGGCAGCCATGCATCCACGGCTGGTCTGTGTGAAGACGATGAGCTTGTGTCTGTTAACGGAGTGGCCTGCTCCAGCCTCAGCCTCGCAGAGGTTATTGTTCTCATTGAGAAAGCCACTGACTGCCTGCAACTGCTGGTAAAAAGGTACTTAAGGTTTATAGTGAAACTGAACCAGATTTTAAGATTTTAATCTCATCTCAAATTTCTACATAGGTCTCGGATAAACAAAGGCAGATCTGGTATGGCTATTATTTTAGCACAGCTCCCTGTCATATGTCTAGTCTGATGTCCACGTCCAGCATTTTGATTGTTTGTGTTTTCCAGACAGCAGCTGTTGTCCTGCTAATGGAAAATATGACCTTTGACTCAACCATATGGGAAAACAGTTGCTTTGAGTTTTGTTTCAAACACTAACTACCCAGTTCGAGATAGCAATTTTTTTTGTGAGATACCAGTGGATTGTGCTTTTCCACTGTACAAAAGTAGCCCGCACTCAATCAAGTTTAATTTACTCTCATTTCAATTGCTGAATGGTTTATGTGCCTCTTTGTAAGTGTGACCTTACAGCATCCATTGAATGGATAACGTCTGGTCCATTAAACACAGTGACCTTTCTGAAAGGCCTCTCATTTGACAATTTTTATGATTCAACATAATTTATAAGATAATAATTAATTGCAGCAGATGTACAAGTGTATATGACTAATATAATAACAGTGTACACCCATGTAACCAGCAGACCCCTCTTGCTTTAACCATTATTTCTCCCTTACAGATGCCATTTGTACCCTCAAGAGAAGTCTCAGTCAGTTACAGCCACGCCCCATGCTTCCTGGAGGGAACTGAGGGAACCCTACAAATCTGAGAATCAGGATGAGGCACATTATGGAGAGACAAACAGTGATACAGAGTGCCCTGCAGAGAACACCATGGTCCGAACTCAGTTTTGCATCCCAGCTCCCAAGGACAGAGCTGGACCAGACACCTATGACTCTAGTGATGGAGGGCCCAGGTTAAAAATCACTCCAGGAGCTGTAGTGGAATTGCAGTTGTCACTCTCTCAGACCACCCTGGAAGACACAGGTTGTACGTCACTAGGAAGTGCTCTTGGAGTTAAAGGAGACTTTTGTCATCAACCAAATACTGAAAATGACAACACTACAACAAGTGCGCCAGGCTGCTCTTTCTATATACCACTGCATGAGAGAGAGCCTCTAGGTCAGAGAGGCGTGCTTGTCAGTTCTCCCACTGTTTTGCTGGGACAGGTGGTTACCACACAGTCATCTGGGAGGGACTCTGGAACAGAAAGAGTGGGGGCCAGAGGGACAGAAGCAACAGCTAATGAACAACAGGATTATGCTGAGGGAGAAGGAGGGCACACTGATGAAGATCCCACCTCCTTCTCTGTCTCCTTTGGAATTCCATCAGAAGAGGAGGACTCTGAATCGGAGAGGGAGCTCACCAAGCCCTACAAGCACCGTGCCAAGCACGCCAGTAAGTCATTTATTATCATATAACTTTTTTACTGTTATGGTTACATATTAATATTAGTACTAGAAATAGTTTAAAATAGAATAATGCACCAAGGGCAAAAGGAAAACTGTTCCTGTAAAATTGTAAAAAAAAAAAAAAAAAAAAAGTTTTGTAAAAGCAATATATTTTTGTGTGCTCAGTGTTAACCTACATTCAAATTATGAGGACATGGAACATGGAACAATGAATGCACTATTTCAAATGAATATTACCAATATTACCTGAAGTCAGTTACCTTGAGTTTTGTATCACATATTCTATGTACTGTTAGGTTTCTTTCTATTGTATTACATTTTTGTACACACAAGGAAAATAAATTGGAGTGAATATCCGTGCTAAACTGTAAAGTCTTCATGCATGGCTAGGATGGGGAGGGGGCATGAAGGGTGACATGGTGAGGATAATAATAAAATATGAGTATGCTAATGCTGCCTGTTGGAGAGCTCTTTGACAGACACCAGCATGTGTGACACTGGCTAGTTACCTGATCCTTTGAAACCGGCAATCTTAGCAGTGCTGAAAGGGAACTGTTCTGCTCTTATCCGTAGTAGTCTTCACCATAAGGCTGACAATTAACATCTAATAATATAAATCTATATCCAAAAATCTCTGAAACTGACTTTAAAATATAGAGATTATTGGGACTAAAAGGTGTTACTTTACCACCACCTTTCAAGGTTAAAATGCCATGTATAGCACCAAAGATCATTTTTGAATGATTTAGTTATCCTTAGTTATCCAAAAACCTGTAGACCATGCTTGTAAATATTACAGAAAAGCTTTGAAAACTTATTTTATGTGTCATTTTGCCAATTACTACTACTACTGGTAGTTGCAATGCCCTTTGGCATAGATTATAAAAATCTCTAGAACTGTACTGGAGAGATGAATACTATTCTGCCAAAAATATTCCTTCAGTAGTTGCTGATGATGTCAGAGAGCACTGTCTAATGTCCAAATTCTCTCAACATATGGTCAGTTGAGTTGAGATATAATGATTATGAATGTCCCAGTCTATGATTAAAATAATTTTCATATTCATCACACCATTCAGTGAGACCTATGACCCATGCATGGAGACATTCTTATCCTGGAAGAGACCCTTCCCAAAAAGATACAAATATTTGATAATAGGATCAAGGTCAGGAAGTCTAATAGGACAACTAAATCAAACCATGCCAGCATAATACCACAGCATAAAATAAGCTGATTGTATGCTCTCAAAGTAAACCATGTCTGCTTTTGTGACCCATTCTGTACACATCATATCAGTGATGTGGACCAGAAAAAATGTATCATTTTAAACATCTTTTTAATAATGCCCTTGCTATCCTCACTATTCTTTAACCCCTTATTTTCTGTCTTTTTCCAAGGGCTCCGCCGAAGTGAAAGCCTGTCTGAGAAGCAGGTGAAGGAGGCCAAGTCTAAATGTAAGCGTATTGCCCTTCTCCTGACTGCTGCTGTCTCCAACCCTAATAATAAGGGGTTGTTAATGTTCAAGAAGCATAGACAAAGGGCCAAGCAGTACACACTTGTAAGTTACGGAACTGGAGATAATGAACCAGAATTTGAGGACGAAGAAGATGAATACAATGATAAGGAAACACATGCTGTCGAGTTCACAGTTCTAGCCACCAGTGAAACCGAAATTGATGAAGATTTTTTCACAAATTCCTCAGGCCACAAGAACATAGTAACCTTTGATTTGGATACTGGACTGCTCGAGATAGAGCGTAAGCTTCACAATCAAGAGGATATGAATGAACTCCCTGAAATCAAAGGTAAAGGGGCCCTGATGTTTGCACAGCGCAGACAACGTATTGATGAAATAGCAGCTGAACATGAAGAGATGAGAAGTAGAGGGATTCCTGTTGAGGGTATACAGGAAGCTGAGCAAAGTTACCAACAGGTCAATCAGCCTTCTTGTATTCAGACTAATGACAGCCAGAATTACACTGATGTAAATGTACACCAGCAACAGCAACACCAGCAGTACCAACAATACCAAGAACAGCATTATCAACAGCAACAACAGCATCACTATCAGGAATACCAGCAGCAGATACAGTACCATCAGCAGCAACAGCTTTACCAGCAGCAGCAGGAATGCCAGCAGGGGCAACAATATCAGCCTCAACAGTATCAACAACAGCAACAAGTGCAACAATACTTCCATAATATGAATGGTGTGTCTAGTCACCAAACAAATGTAATGCAATCATCAATCACTAATAGAAGTGCCAAACCATTCTCAGTTGAGAATAGAGCAGCGGCCCCATTTTCCCCTTCTGCAAACCAAGAGCAGTCTTATTATTCAGATGGACAAGGGGAACAAATTGCTTCCAGAGATGAGCGTATTTCTGTACCTGCAATCAGAACAGGGATCTTGCAAGACACAAGGAGAAAGAACAAAGCTAAACCCATGTTTACTTTTAAAGAGCCTCCAAAAGTTTCCCCAAATCCAGAGCTGCTGAATCTTCTCAACAGGAATCAGAAGAAGACAGGCATTGATTCTGGTACAGAGGAAGATTATCTAAGCCTGGGGGCAGAGGCCTGCAACTTTTTACAGTCCACTAAGGTAAAGAACAAAACCCCACCACCAGTTGCTCCTAAACCTCACATACACCCAGTTACGCCTCCATGGTCACCACAACCAGAAAATGCAAGCCAGCAATTGCATCAAGATGCTGAAAATAGCATCCCTGTAACTGCCAGGGGTCCTATCCCTAAAATAGAGTCCTCAGCCATACCAGAGGAAGAGTCCTCTACCACACCAGCTTCTGATCAACACGAAGCCACCAAACTCCACTCACAGGTTCAACCGGGAGCAGTCAATTCATGGGGTCTATCTGAGACACAAATACAATCAGGTCAGCAAATAGATACTTGGCATGAGAATCACTCCCAGCCACAGTTGCATGCAAAGCCAGAGCCATCTGTTAGCTCTTTGGGTCCACCTTCAACTCAAGCTCTTGAGCAGCCACCAGTAACTGCTTGGGGTCCAGCTGAGGTTCCATCACAAGTCCTTGCTGAGAATCCCTCACAGATGCAGCCACCTTGCGTGACACAATCTCAAGTCCTTTCAGAAGTGCAACCACCTGTTCAGACACACACACTGCTCCAGCCTTCCTGGGTGACAGAAAGCCAACATCAACCCCACCCTCAGTCTCAAATTAATACATGGATTACAGCACCAACTCAATCACCACAACAACCCTCTTGGGCCCAAAATCAAGTGCCAGGACAAGCATTTGTCAGTACTTGGTCACAGGATCTTAATCAGCCCCAGGTACATCCATCCTGGGCCCAACAGCAACAAGAATCTCAAGCAATACCACATTGGACAGCCTCTCAACAGCATCCATCCCCTTGGAATCAACCTCAGAGCCAGCCACAGCTTCAACCAACTTGGGTCTCTCAGACCCAACAGCAAGCCCTGCCACAACCACCTGTAAATACATGGAATCAATCTCAGAATATAGGTCAAACACAGCCACAATGGACTCATCAGGCTCAACCATCCTCTCAGCCTCCAGCACAATTGCAGCAGCAACAGGATACTTGGACAACAATACCCCCCCAGCCACAGGTGCAAGCAACATGGGCGCAACAGCCTCGGGAGCATCCACAGCAAACAATGACTTCATGGGCACCAGAGCAGAACAAAATACAGTCACACTGGCATCAGCCACAATCTCCAGCTCAGGCACAACCTCCATGGTCTCATCCAGCTCAGCAACAGACCCCACCACAGTCCAGGTCTGAAACAGCTACATGGACACCACGACCCCAGCAAGGTCCAGTCATTACCATGGGTTCTACTGAAAGTCAGAAACTGGCTCAACCATTCAAACCTTGGAGTCCCCCTCAGACCACTCAACCTCCTCCTCCACATCAAGTGAACTCACATACACCTAGGGCAAAGGTACCATCACACATGCCAGCAAGTACAACATCTGGAATGGGTTCAGCATTTGAGATGCCAGCTTTGCGAGGGAAAGGTGCTGAACTTTTTGCTAAGAGGCAATCCAGAATGGAAAAGTATGTGGTGGATTCTTCAACAGTGCAGGCTAACAAGGCAAGATCTTTGTCACCTTCTCCTTCTTTACCAGCATCATGGAAATATTCATCTAATTGTCGTGCTCCTCCACCTTTGTCATACAATCCACTACAGTCACCCTCATGTCCACTAGGTGCTATCAAACAACCTCCGTCTTCCAGCCCTGCCGTAAAAAACAAAAATAAAGTCACAGGGAAAGAGAAACCGGCACCCAAACCACTTAATGTTCTGGAAGTCATGAAACATCAACCTTACCAACTAAGTTCCTCCCTTTTCACCTATGAGCCAGCAGCAGACAAACTTGCTGCAGAAAAAGGGGCAGCTGAAAAGCTTGCTGCTCAAAAAACAGCTGAAGCCCAAACTCAAAACCAAGCCCAAGCTCAGCCTCAAGCTCCTGGTCCCTATGGTTTTATACCAGAGCAACCCCAGCCACCCCAGCAGCAATATGCTATACCTGTTCCTTCTCCTGCTATGCATGATGGCCCTTATCACCACACTCCTAAGAGCTACCAGCCCACACCTAATGCTTATCAACCAATACCCTATCAGGAAATTCAGGAAATATATAATCCACCACATGCTTATCAACAACCTTCTTCCAACTCTTACCAACAAGCACCAAGTATTCCCTACCAGCAGCCCCCTCCATATGAAGCTGGCCCATATCCAGCTTCCCCAGCACCATGCTACCAACCAGCTCCAACCTCTTATGTGGTGCCTACTTGTCCAGTAGTAGCAAGAGTAGATTCAGCCTCAGGAAGTAGCATTCTTACTGCTCCAAAACCAAAGTTTTCAGCCAAAAAATGTGATGCACAAGTGTGGAAACCTAGTACATCTGAAAGAGTTGCTAAATAGTCTATTTCACTTAATTGGCTTAGCAAAACATATACCAGAGTTGTATATAAAAAAAAGAAAATATATACAAAATTTTTTAGATAGTTTCTTCAATTAAATGTTTGTAACTTGAGCAAGTAAATGATTTAGAATGTTCATCTGATGGTGAGTGGAGAATATGGATATGCGAAGGGAAATTGGATGGAGGATGTTTGATGAGGCAGAGTAGTCACTCAGTATAGTTGAAAGCTATATGGCACAACCATACCTGTTTGTAAGGTATGAATTAATATTTATAGTGTGTCAGTGGTTTAAGTGGACAAAATGTAAGAACTTATGAATGGATTACAGCATAGGATTCAGTTAGTGTTCGAAAGAGGCTGTACTGCAGCCTTGGCCATATTAATCAGTCAAGTATCAGGCCAGTAATCAGGACAGTAATTTATTTAACTTATGGAAAATGAATTTGTCATATTTTAAGTTTAAGATACATTTAGGCCTGTAGGCTTTTTAAGTATGCTGGAATGTGATACAGAGTGTAATCTGTCAAATGATATGTTTCAAAATTAAGGTTGGAGCAGTGCTTTATTTCATTTAAGATTTTGTAGATAATGTGTGATGTACTTAAAAACAGTTGAACTAAATATATAAGGGTTTATTGTTCTAGATTTCAAATGAGAATGTTAATTTGTAAGAATTAACAACTGGCTTTTCCTGCTTGACTCTTTCTTTCTGTATTTCTTATTCTTTTGGACTAGTTTTTAGATACACAATTGAACAGTTAACCTAAACAACTAGCAAGGGTTTTTCTAAATGTAAAGACACTAAAATTCTGGAAAATATTCGTTTGAATTGTTTTGTAATTTGGTTGCTTTTTTGTTGCATTCTTCCTTATGTTTTCTTTTTCTTTTTCTCTTCTGTTGGTTTTCTTCACAGTGCACTTTCTGCAAGACTTGCCACAGTGCTATTAAAACGACTCTGAGTCATTCTGTTTCAGCTTTCTTTGGTTCACATTGCATGTGCCTCTTAATTTCTCCATGCTTCTTTATTATCTTCTCACTCTGCCATATTCTTCATCAGTTCTCTGATTAATATGTTTGCATTAGGAAAACAACTGTCGCAGTCACTAGAAAATAATTCTACCACACCACTATTTGTACTGGCACTACCAGTCTTTAAAAGATGGTTTTGAAATGTATTAAAATGATTGCCATATCATGGCATGCATCATTTAAACTGAGGTAAGTAATAAAACAATTTTATCCCCAAGCCAATAACTAATAAGCCTAGAGGATAAGTTATTATTATAGATGCCTTTAAACATGGGCTTGCATGGCACCATGCAGTTGAGTAGTGCAAAGGCTTGTCAATGTTGAAATACTGAAGTAATATGACTCAAGGCCCATTGCTACACTGAGCACTGGTTATTTTTGGGAGAATATGATACAGGGAGGAGACGAAGTCACAATCATTGTACAATAATTTGGTGGGAACCATGTAGCACAATTTTGATAAGGCTAGTATTCCTAGTATTAATGTAATATACAGACTAATCATTAATATATAAAAATGAAAAGCCAAGAACATAATTAAAAACTGAAATGAACAAGATGAATTTGATGACTTTTAGACACATGGTATTGTATATAAAGTATTGATTTCTTTGTAGCATTTAAATAGGCTCATAATTAGTACAGGAACCCAAATATGAGAAAACTTGTCATTAGAAATGTGATTCATGACTGAAGAAACTGTACACCAACTAAAATGCTGACTTAGCACCAGCTGCTAGTGCAGTGACTCATGGTGCAGCTATTAAGTGAATGCAGTATGATTTTCCACTTTTTACACAGCAGGTGGTAGCAGAGTTCTTCTATTTCTGCTCTTCCTTGACTGCCGTTCTGTTTGCTAAACACAGACTAATTCTATTAAGTTGAAAAAGTAACTTTGGTAACTGGTTTATTGTGATGGAATGGGAAGTGGTGTGGTGATGTGTCAATAGCCACCTGATCAAAACCCTGCAGAAATGCCCTGCTAACTGGCTTCCCTAGATCATCAAATGTAACGTACTTTCATGATGTATGTCATAATCATTTCACTACCTTTTTCCTTAATGGCTCGATTAATATTTTTTTCAGGCACTTGGAAGAAGCTCCTCACTATCACCGCCAGTTAGACTGTCACCATTGGGCATTGGTTCCAGGTCTGCATCGGTTTCCCCATCACCCACACCTACATCTCACTCCACCTACACCTCTCACTCAACAGACAGACAGGTATTCTGGCTGGAGAAGGGATGCAAGCCCCCAACCCCATGGGAAGCAGCGTCTCGCCACCCACTGGGTCTAGTGGATGAAGCCTTTGCCCACCAGGATATGCAACACTCTATTGCTTCTAATCTGCGCTCAGCAGCCAATCGCAAAATGCTACCTGAACCTCCAGCTGAGTGGAAGGCCAAGGTTGCATACGAGCCTCCTCCAAAGAGCCAGGGTTGGAGAATGGGTCCGTCATCTTTGTCTTATGTTTCCCCAACCAAAAGCACAGCATCTGCCCCTGCCGCTCCTGTACCATACGGATCGCCTATGAGACACTCTCAGCCACCTAGATCTATGACTGAAGCCAGTCTTGGTCCCTCTATATCTGGGCTACAGTACAGAAGACCTCTGGGACAGTCAGTATATAGAGGCACATACAGTAACACTTGGAGATGGTAAATTCATGGTAGTATATTTAATACTTGGGGTTCTAAAGTCAGTGCAAATACAGCGGGATCTGAATGTTTTTGTACATAAGCGTTTTGTAAAAGCATCCTTGAAAGAAATTACCAGTCACTGTAATTTCTAAAAGTAGAAGAGCAGGTTCGAATAGTGGTGAAATGTTTACTGGGGGATTTAGAAAAGTCTGAACGATGGAAATGTTAGGTGCGGAATAACAGTTGGTTTAGCAGTTGGCGATGAGGCCTGAACTTCCAAATGGTGAGCTTCAATACGTTAACACAGTACAATGTGTATACAATACGCAAATACAGTATACCACTACCAGCTATATTACTACATATTTTTATATACACAAAACAATCAATCTGTCTAATCAAGACTGATAAGACTAGATGAGAGGTTCCATGGTAAATTCCATATTTCCTCAGTACATTTGTGTTCATGTTCCAATGTTCTGCATCATACTTATAAGTGGCATGTTAATGTGCTTAAAAACAGTTTCAGACACTGAGAGTAATATTAGGCAATATTACGTAATGCCTTTGTTAACATGATTAGACAAGCTACCACTTCCGTAATGGCTAGTTCATGTTCAGTGTTGAATAATTAACATTAAATAATGCCTTTCTAAACACGAATAACATAAAAGGCATAAAGGATAAAAAAATAGTTTAGTAAAGCTTATTAGGTGATAGTGATGCATTACTCTATCATGATTTTGTTTTTTTACTTTACTCCAGGCATATTACATATAGTAAACAAACCCTCAGTGCTGTTTACCAATGGTTAATCTGTAGTAGAGATACGTTACTGAGAAATTGCAATTTTATCCCACCAAAATGGTAATTTAATGTTGGCTATGTACAACCTTAGCTCATGCAGTTATTTCTTATCTACTTAACATAAACTAACCATCATCGAAGCAGTATTCGGTGTACTGTTCATTCTAGAAGGTGCATTGTGTACCTAATTGCTACTTAATGTTAATTAGGTCAACTTTTATTGTAAGCACAATGTTACAATACACAATTTCTTACTGCATATAGGCTTATGTTTAAGCATTTTTCTTCTGATAGGGTTCAAAAGGCATGCATTCCTTCACATGAACTGACAGTTCGGCACAAACTTGTGAATGTTTTTTTTATTGTTGTGGGGCTATGATTTAAGATGGAAATGTGAGATTATTGCAATGCACTTACAGGGGTTGGACAATGAAACTGAAACACCTGTCATTTTAGTGTGGGAGGTTTCATGGCTAAATTGGACCAGCCT
>JAOVVG010000044.1:12104722-12115057 GCA_028566375.1 Leptodoras nelsoni | reverse complement strand
CACAGAAAGGACCCAGACCGCCACACCCGGGGATCGAACCCGGGACCTTCTTGCTGTGAGGCGACAGTGCTACCCACCGAGCCACCGTGTCGCCCTTTATTTTATTTTATTTTATTTTATTTTATTTTATTTTATTTTATTCACTTCACTGTGAGATTTTTCCATTACATCTGTGTTGGTGCTCAGCTCCACTTACAAGTCACATAAACCAAAGGGAGTTTTGTATATTATAATGAATCCCAGTATTCTGCCCAAGAAAACCGAAAAATTGCAAAAACTATAGTGATGGCTAGAGCTGTGTGTAATAGTTTCTACTTATTAGTTGCACTGGACTCCTGAGAAATGTTCTTTACATCATATTTATCATAAATGGGATTCTAGTCACTATTAACACCATGACAAATGCAGAAATATTTTGTAGGCCACTTTAGTCGTGTTTTTGTTTTTCATAAATGAGCAAGCAGTGACGACAAAAGACCCACCCAGGCATGAATTGTTCAGTTGGGAGTCACCCGGATGATGTGTTTGACACCAGAGTTAAACAGTTCTTTGATCAGCCCTGAACCATGCTGATTTTGTACACATCTGAACTCCATTAAATATGATATTCCCCACTTTCAGCAGCAGATATCGAGGGAAACACCTCACCATGTAAGCGAAGGCTGCTCCATTGTCTCTATATAAAAAGTTGCTCCTTTGTTATGATCTGTCCTTTTGGTTTATTGTTGAACAGATTCATTTGACACATTGTGTTACGAGGGTTTACAATAGTCTAAATCATTCTAGTTCTGCTTATATTAATTTGTCCTATGTTTATAATACCGTAATGCTGTTTTCTGCTAGTGCTGAAATTGAAATAAGCACAGGGATTTTCTGCTGAGTCGTAAATGCACACTGAGCACCAAGGCTGCCTTCAAACTGAGCTCAACCCATGGCAAATCTGCCACAGTGTTTATTTTGCTTTCTTATATAAAGCATGCATGGCATCAACAAATGACCCGGGAACAAGAGGTCTTCCTAAGAAGGCCACGGTGCACTGTACATCTCAAACAGGATTCAGCTGAAGAGAAAATGTTCCAGGTCAAAGGGGTGGTGTTGAGTTGCAGGAAACTTAGCAGAAGGGTGTAATATGTCAGAGCAATTATATTCAGAAATGAAGCGTTAAGCCAAGACATGAGGGTTTATAAAGAACTAAAAACTTCAACCACTGGTAGTGAATCACTGCTTGTACATTAGATCTATAAATATTCTGTGGTAATATATACTGGAATTGAAAAAAATACAATTCATATTAAGCAGCCCAGAACGTGTCATGGCCAGAATCGCTCCCTGTTGTTCAAATGGAAATGGGATCCTCCAGAGGCCAATTAAAGCCTACTCAAAGCCAACTAGTAAAGCACAACCTGTTCTCCTGAGGCTGAATGATGTATACAGCTGAACCACAACTGAACTATACATTCTTTACTGCTGCATTGAAGCTGTAATAATTTTGCATGTTAATTATGTTAAACCAAGCTATATGTTATCATGCTGACAAAAGCTGTGAAGTAAAAAAAAAAAAAAATAAATAAAAAAAAAAAAAGATCAGGCATAAGGAAGTCTTGGAGTGTACCAGCAATCTGTCCACACAAAGCAATCCATGGCAAGAGTTTTCCTTAATGATGCGTCAATGGAAAAAACTTATTTGTATCTTATCCTAAATGTCAGGCACTGCTCTTCTGCTCTAGCTGTATCAGTGAAAGCCTTTGCTACCACGGCTACAGCAAACATTAAAAGGAAAATACATCACCATCACCACTTAACAATGTTCCAGGGTTGATGTAACATGGGTAAATGCCAGAAATCCGTTCCTGTCTTCAGACAAAAGGTATGCTTCACTTAAGTCTTACAGCTGTTCAGTGACAAAAAGGTGAAAATGAATATAAAATAAATTATTATAGATATTATAGCAATGTTGCCTCCCTGTAGTTCAGTCAAACAGACTGTATGGAAATAAATATTTTCTGATTATGTATATCACTGGGCAGGAATCAACATCATATCTTTGTTTCAGTCTTTTCAGGTCACCAGGCAACAACAGCACTACAGCCTGCACTACAGCCAAGAAGTGTAAATATCACCAATGCTCCTGAGGCAAAGGTATATAAATGAGCACTTTATTATTTAAAAATATGAAGACTTTTTTAATAAAAGTTTTAAGACTGATAGTGCACTTATTCCCTGACCCTTTATCATGGGTCCTTCAAATAGATCATCCCACCTCTCACATAGTTGAAATTTTACAAGATTTCATTGCAGATTTTACTGAATGCTCCTAATTCTTCTTATCGGCTGAACAGATTCTTCAGGATGCTGATTGCCTGGAAATATCAAAGCTATACAAAGCACAGAAGTAAAAACTGCATATTTATTAGGCTTGGAAATACTTATGGCCTACAATATTTACTCGCACTGAATCCTTGTGTCCCTTATGTCCTTATGTAGGGGAAATGCACTGACTCTTCAATGGGCCTCTCAAGTGCTTCCTGAGGGAAATCCTGGTCCATTTAGAAACGCCATGGCCTCTCACTAACCACTCTTTATTACTTGCTCTGATTGCTTTTAACAATTAAAGAGCTTGTGCTCAACAGGCAAACAAATGAAAGACTGATAGGAACCTCTGCCCTAGGTGTTACATTTATTATCCCAGGTTTAATGGATGCAGTTAAGCAAAATGTTCATATATTACAGAATCCGAATTATAATAATCAGTTTATTTTTCATTTAACCCATTTTGCCAATGGAAACTACACACATAGTGACTTAGTTTTCATGCATTTTAAGGCAGTTAAAGGAATACTCAAGACAGTGCAAGGCATTTACTTATGGCTAAAAACAAACAATCAAAACGAAACTAAATATTGTCCTACTTTTTTTTTAAAGGTATTACTTAGTAATAATGTTATATCACAATAGTCATATAAAAGATGTTGCATGCATCACAGAATGCCTAGTACATGATGCACTTTATATTAGAATGCAATATTGATTATGACAATTATGAGTCTGATAATGAGTCTGAAGTAGAGCTGTGACAGTTTATCTCCATATTTTTAGGTACAGGGATTAGGCATATATGTTTTTTGTTTTTTTTTCTGTATGCAATTTTCTTTTAACAGACCCCATTCATGAGCTCAGCACAGATTCATTTTATGAGTAGAACTGTAGTATTATATTTACTGCATTTATTTATGTGTACTGGGATTTTTGTACAATAAGATCTTCCAATAGTAGTGATCATTACTGCATCATTAAAATAATATTTTATAGTAATCATCATCATCATCATTCATCATCACTGTCTTCCTCATCTCCATTTTGAATTAGATTTTTTTTTATTAAAATATATTTCCAACTGACCTCCTACAATTCCGTAGTTCCCATGCTAATACTTTTTCTTTCATCATCTAACATCCTTGATCACAGATGCAAGCAAAACGCCCTGGCGATGGACCTGACATACAGTACAGTATATTCTCTAGGTGAGTAGTCACTCAGCAACTATTTATATCGAGTCTATCACATTCCGTCGCAATTGGACAATTCTGTTTTGCGATTTCTATTTCAGCAGCGCTGGAACAGGATGTGCATTCCTGAAACGACTAGACCTTTGCTGACTGAGTAAAAATATGTAGCGAAGAAAGGTACAACTCCGCCTTTATGCCACAGGACAGCACGTGCTGTTTGTGGCTTTCTGCGAGCTGCCGTGTCGACGCGCGAGACTGCAGAGAACACGGCGCTGTACCGGAGGAGAGCCTTCAGCACGGCTCTGGGTACATGGGCGGGGCTTCAGGGCAAGAGTTGCGTGCGGGGGGCGGAGTTTAGGTGCGGCGCTGTATACAGGGGGCAGGGCTTCATCTCGCCGCTGTACACAGGGAGGGGCGGGGCTTGAGCTCAGTGCTGGAAACATCACTAATCCTGAATTTCAGGTGGTTGCAGTGAATCGACTTTGGCTTGCTACAGCCGCGCGCGCACGCACACACACACACACACACACACACAGCGCAGAGGGAGCTGCAACCCTACCAGGCAGGACACTGCGATTTTAGGGAGTGCTATACTGAAATGCAGAGTTATGTCGCTGAAAAAAGATTTTGTGCTACTTCAACACACAAAACTGATTTTCGTCCTTGTCAGTCATCCTGTTACTTTAGTTAAGTGACAACTTCACGCACGCGCTCGACTCTTCCGGCTTTGACACTTTCGGCAGCCGGCGCCATGAAACAGTGTTGACACTTGGGAATATTCGCTGATTATAAGTCGATCGGAAAGAAGCGATAGCTCTATTATCCTGGATATTCGCCCACATGGTAAGTAATGGTTGCTATATGCGATAGTGATTAGCTGTCTTTTGGAGCAAACTTTCCTCGCCATTTTTCCAGTGCGCATGTGACGGAGCCGGAAATGTACCTGATTCAGGTGCTCAGGTTTCGTCTCTCCCTGCACAGCGAGTTAGAGCTCAGTACCACGTACCGCACCGCACAGCGTCTTTACTAGTAACATTCCTTACAGTTGTCTAATATTACTGATGTATACAAAATAACATCCTGTCATTTTTCAAGTTAAATCTAAATTCACTGAGAAGCCTCGACACCTCGCCTAGCTTCCTCTCCAAACAAGTGGAGGAGGAACTCCAAACCAAAACACGATAAAAAATGATCCGTAGTCCAATATTTGCTGTTTTTTTCCCTCTCAGTGGTGTAAAGGTGCCCAGTTTTTGTCTTTTGGGCGTCATTTTGGGAACAAACTTCTCTGTTTATGTTAACTCAGTAAACCTCCCATCGACTCCACTGTCAGCTGGTCTCCTGCTCTCCAGCTATTTCGAAACTGCTCTTGTTTACTTCTTGACTCTGATACGAGCTCCAAGTCGTGCCCTTGTGTCGTCTTATACACGCTTATCTCATTTAAATGTGACCCAGAATATAGTCGAGGAACTTACTCCTGAATTAATGTATCTATCTATCTATCTATCTATCTATCTATCTATCTATCTATCTATCTATCTATCAAGTAGCCCATATTAGAATATATGAGAAGTAAATGTGCTGAATCAGTACATGGAGTGCACTGGGGTGAGAGAGAAAGGTGCCAGGGACACACTCCAAACTACCATAAAGCCAGAGAAGGGTTTATGATGTCTATCCAAACACAAGAACAGCAGCAAATAGCTAGTAAAATGAAGGAGACACAGTTCATAACCTGGACATGAGAAGTAAAATGAACCCTGCATTAAACTATGCTGAGTTGATGGATAGTAAATAAATGAGTATTATTTGTTTCCTAATAAACAGCTGTGTTTTAACTGAGTCAGCTTTTTAACTCGGTCGTACTCCTGTGATAAACATTTTCACAGCCAAAATATGAGAAGTATAAACGCATTATTTATGTTGTGTGGTTAAAGACGTGGGAGACGATCACTTTACTCTTCGTGCACCCTTCGACAAATAATACTGTTTGCATGAATTGTTTATATTTCACATTTCTGTTTCTATAACTTTTTAGATATTTAGATAAAAATTTCGAAGCCTCTTTCCACAGTTGCGTCTTAGGCCCGTGTCGTTTCTGGCATGAACAAAACGGATCCCTTAATGGTTAAAAGCACTAATTCTGTTGGTGTGTAGGAAGGTATAGGTTCATGGCGTAGTTTATGGTAAAATGCCAGAATTGTTGTATCCTGTCACATGGCCAGCTCTTCGGCGTGTTTACCCGTAGAAACTGAAGAGAATGCTTGAAAGGCATGTTGAAAAACCGGCTGATGTTTGCAACGCTGCTGTGATCTGCTTTAGGATCAGCAATTCTTTTTGTCTTGTTGCCTTTACAGAGCTGCCATATCAAGCAGTCTCACAGAAGTCACTTTCCTCCTTGCAGAAGTGAATTCAAGATGAAAACAATCTTGATGCAGCTCAATATTTGCATATCTGGACACAAAGTCTGGTAAGGCTGGGTATCAAAATCATGGGCCTGGAAAAAATAGTGAAATTTGAGAAACAAGGGATGAAACGGTGTTAGTGTGTAAGGAAAAATAAAAAGAATGCAAAAATGGGTTCCTGTAAAAGAAGTCCGGATTCTTGTAAAAGAACTCATAAAAGTAAAGCTGAACGAACATTTAATCCTCCTTTGAGAAATCCCATTAATCACCTAGAAAATGAATGGAAGGAAAAGCTGCTGGCTGCATTGTGGCACTGACGTTTATGATCAAGGCACATGGAAGTGAGAACGTGTTTAGGAAGTGGCTTGCCACATTTAGGGGGCAATATTCTACCTCTCGGAACTGCTGGAGGAAAAAGGCTCTGGATTAATCCATGTACTGTTCCTGAGGTTGGGCGTGTCTATGAGAATCAGTGTGCAGCAAAAATAATGTCTAGGTGCTGGCTATTTACATTCAAGACTTGCTCATGTGAAGTGCGTGTGCACATGTGAGCACACTACCTTTACATTCTCTCAGGACTCAAAGTGCTGACTGCATGCTGGAACACGGCGCACAGCCTACAGGAAGCCCACACAGGAAAGGGCCAGTGCATTGTTGCTGGAGGCCAATATGTCCTGCTCCCGTCCACCGGGAATCCAGCCGCTCCTTCACTGTTGTTTCAGAGTTTCAGGAGCGTGTCGCATTTCGCCCTTTACACTCACTTGTACAAAGGCTAGGTGTCCTTTTGCTTGACTGCATCTGGCATTGGTGTTTGTGTGAATCGGAATAGGATATTTTTTTAGGGAGCCGCAGTATGTGTCTTGGCTTGTTTCACAGAGGTGCACTGCTTCCTATATTTCTCACATTCTTGATTTATTGGCCTGTAAATGGCATGGTAAAGCTACCATTGTGCATTTCTGTTTTATTTATATTATTTAACTAACCTAGTCCAACTGCTGTCCAAGTTGTTTTTACTTGTGTGTTATTTATGGCTTTTGAGAATTCCACAATGTTGTTTGCTGTCAATCTGACAGCTCCTGCTCAGATTCCTACCTCTGTTTCATTCGTCTCTTGCTCATCAGTTCAAAAACAGTGAAGCTGTGACACTGTTACTGTGTGTTGCATTTACACTCATTTGTTACGCACACACTTTTCAGGACATTTCACTTTCATAAGCCTAATCAATGAGGCCCATATTGCTTTAATAGTAGTTTAGTGATTTGGGGAAACGCCCTGTCTAGGGTTGTTCCTGCCTTGTGCCCTATGTAGCCGGCTAGGCACCGGTTCCCCCGTGACCCTGAAAAGGAATAAGCAGCCAAGAAGATGGATGAATAAATGAATTAATTAATGAATAAATTTTCCAATTGGGCTATTCATGGATGTTATGATTCAGGGTCCCCGGTTTGATCCTGAGCTCCCGTTACTGTCTGTGTGGTGCTTCTGTGCATGTTTTTCCCATGTTCATGCATTTTCCTCCAGCTTCTTTGCTTTCTTCCCAAATCCCAAACCCCTAGCAGTAGGTGGATTAGTTATGCCCTGTGATGGACTTGCATCCCTTTCAGAGTATGTTCCAGCAGCACGTTGCACTCTTGTGACCCAGATCAGGAAATTAGTGCCATAGATGAATAAGTGACTGAACATATATTATGACTGTAATTAAATCAAGGAAGTAAAAATATTACATGCCTTCTCTGATGACATATTTCACCTCTAATCTCATCTAATATGCAGTTTTTGGGAACAGCAGCAAATCGACCCAATTATACATTCCCTTAAAGGCAGAAAGGAGGACTTTGCAATTATTCTTGTTTTGTTTTTTTTGGCTTTAATTAGTATGTTTTTTCCTGAGTGGTAGAAGTTCTCAGTGTAATCATCAATAACGAGTGGACTGCAGGAAGTCATCTCGCATGCAGACTTGCCCTCTGTAGGAAGGGTGCGGGCAGAGTTGTTTGGATTATGCGAGGGCTGATACGGCGACCTCGTCTCGTCCAGCTGGTCAACAGAGGCGGTAATAACTCCTCATATTCAAACATGAACATGTTGAATGAGGGGTATAATGTATGGTTAGTCTGAATCTATCTAAACAAAGGCAAGTCTTTCTTTGTAGGAGAGATAAAGTTTAAATCCAGGCTGTCCATCCTAATACAGAACCCTTGCAGAATCCTGTAGACCTACACCATGGATGTTAGGGTATCTCTGTATCTCTGTCTGTCTAGATTTCTCATCATCATTCACATTCTTCTTTAATGCCTGGGACGATATAGAGAGTGAGCTGTGGTATCAGTGATCCGACAGTAAAAAATAATTGTTTACTCTCAGTACTAGAGTGTATTTCCCACTCTCATTTTTAATCATCATTATCATCTCGCTGTAGCGGCTATAATTCTCTCTCGAATGCCTTGTTCCCGTGGAAATGACTGAGTACAGTGTTTATTGGAAGCAAATGTTGACTCACTCATATTTGGTAAAATGTAGGAGATTGGATTAAGGGAAGCATAATCAAAAGGACTAAATGAGATCATTTGGCAATCGACTGCATTACTGGCACAATTTTGGAGCACGTTCCATGCAGACATCGTGGCAATCTGCAGTAATCCACTCTGCCCATATTAATCCTTAATAATTTGTAAACAAGGCAAGGCAGCCAGTGATAATTTATGGATAATGTCTGGCTGGTTATTACACAAGTCAGGGTTTATTTGGTAACTATGCCTGCCTCTGTTAAGCATTTTGTTCTTCACCTGTTGTCTATGTATAATCCCTGCTAAATGTAGCAAATAAAGCAGACTGTGCTGCTCCTGACAGCAAAATAAAAATACAAATAGTGGATTTCTTTATTCAGCTTGTCTGCTCCAACCCTTATCACAGTCGTTCTTGGTGTTTCTATCACCGTGATTGCTTCTTGAAAGCATGTGGACACAGTGAATGTGTATTTGCCGTGACATACTGGTTGCCTTGGTATTTTGTTTCTTGGAAACCTCTTCAGCTTTTCAGTCTTAAGCCTTGTATCTAATGCTGTATGAATTTAATTGTCGGCTGTTTAGTTACAGAACGATTAGATCCTTTATTGCGGGTGCTTACTGTTCACTATGAAGATGCATCTCTGGTCTGAAAGCACTGATTTAATTCCTAAAGGCCGGAGCTCTTTAGCCCTGTGAGGCTTAAGCGATCACTTTGGAATGCTGTTGCTATGGTCAGCAGTGGCCGTGTTACAAACGTGCAGAGGGCCTCCAATCCTACTCTCAGATGGTATGGGTGGGGTTTTTTTTTTGCCTTCTGAAGATTTTCTTTACTTCTTCCTTGTTAATGTGAGAACATTGAAACTCAGTCTGGTGAAGGAGATGGCTAGTGAAACAGCATCATTTCCCCAAGTGTGTCTTGGGAACTTTTGAAGTACTGTTGACTCAAACACGTTGCTGAACTGGTTGGTAAATGTATAACGTGTGACGAAATTTCCTGTGCCCATACAGTCAAACAGAAAAATGAATGAAGTAGGGATTCTTCTGTAACATTGGTGTACATCTGTGTTTTTTTTTGGTACTCCTCTGTAACCATATCGGTACTGAAAAGAGTAACCTGTTTAGTATTAATTAATCAGAGATGTCCTGGAACACTTTATCTGGCACCGCTTATATGTTTCCTATATATCTATATAGTAGCTGTGAAAAGCACACCAATGCATGTTCGTGCACTTAGGCTACTAGACTCATTCTTTATAGCATTATCTAGTTTTAATTATCAAATTATCTAGATAAAATATTTAAATTAAGTGCATCATCTAACTTTAATTAAAATTAATTGCCTTGGATCATGTGTGCTTGCCCTGGAGAACAGGTTGTGTTTCATTTTGTGTACAGTGCTTCATTATATTGAAATTCCTTATGGTTAAGGACCGATAGCCGCTGATCTTCCAGAAGAATATACAGTGCATGTTGTTTTGTAACGTTTTTATTCAGCTAGGCTTGTTTTTAGAAATGTTCCTCACCAAGCTAGAGCTTACTGCCACATTGGTTGCTGCTAGCGATGAATCCCTCATGCTGACCTTAATGTTTAAGATGTGTTATTAGTAGTCCTGTCAAATTAACATGTTAGCGAATGCACTAACATGTTAAAGAATTGACCCTGATTTTAATTAACGCAATTAACGCAAACTAGCAGCGCTGTCAGTGTAAACATTACTAAAGGTTAAATGTCAACAGAGATGACAAAGGTGACGGATCTACATAACACATACGCAAACTCCTATGTACTTTTTAAATATATTATTATTATTTTTGATGTACAGTACAGGCCAAAAGTTTGGACACACCGTATCATTCAATGCGTTTTCTTTATTTTCATGACTATTTACATTGTAGATTCTCACTGAAGGCATCAAAACTATGAAT
>JAOVVG010000044.1:12078237-12089670 GCA_028566375.1 Leptodoras nelsoni | reverse complement strand
CGCCCCACCTGGGGATCGAACCCGGGACCTTCTTGCTGTGAGGTGACGGTGCTACCCACCGAGCCACCGTGTCGCCCTGTATGTAGTCTAATGTCTTACTTTTTTTGTCCTCTTTCTTTTTCTCTTCAAATACACACAGGTACCCCGCAGCCGGGCATTAAGAAGCTGGAACTGACCCGAGAAAACCTGAGTGCTCTGTTGTCAGGTCACGGTACTATGAAGCAGAAGAGCCAGCCTCTGTCGGGGTTCAAGCGTGGCACCAACCAGACCAGTGGTGGGAGAGGACCAGGTATAAAGAAAAAAAAGAAAGAAGGCTAAAACTGATAAGATGGAGTAATATGGTAAAAGAAATGATGCACTCTTAATTTTGTCAGAGCGGTGAGCAGAATTTTTCCCTTTTTATCAGCCAGTGCTGTTTCGGTCCATTTTTCTCATATGTATTGTGCAGCAAGGTTTAAAGGGCAGCAATGTTCCTTCTGTCTGTAATAACTCAGATGTTGTGATCTATTTCTGTTCAGCTTATCCTCAAGAGAGGAACGGCTTAAGGAAATGTGGGCATCCAAAGAGCTATTTAAAAAAAAAAAGCAATAAGGAATAGAGAAGGATAGCATCTTCTTTTATTATTGGACATTCCTCTCTTATTACAGCCTGTAATCAGATTATGCCTTCTTTATTATTGTCAATATTATTGCAATAATGAAAGCTTCCAACTAACCTTTGTGTTTCTTTTCTGACCTCGAGCTATAGAGGGTATCTGTTCTGGCTCAGAAACAGAAAAGCAATAAAGCAAGGCTGAGTTATAAAGTGCTCTCAGTAGTTTAGGAAAGGAGTAACTACTTTATTAGATGCAAAGATTTTATTATAGTATGACAAAATCCTACACTAGTGGAATCCACAAGTATCTCACCCTGAGTGCTGTTAATGCTTATTCATGCTGTGGTTCCTATTTCGATCTGAAATCTTGTGGCTAGAAAACCTACAAGTGCTTTCCCAATTCCTAGTGCTTGAAACTGTCTATTTTTAGTGTGATGCAACTGTGATTCTGGAAGGGCGGAGATCAGGCATGTTTCCTCAACAAGGTGCATGACGTTTGCTGACACACATTTCGAAATCTTGTATGGCCTCAGTATGTTTAGAGAAAAATGCTGCTTGACTGGCTGTGCGAGTGTTTCGCTGCCCTGCTGAATCCGAATGCTTCATCAAGCACTGCGCAATCCCATTTTGTCAGCACACAACACAGCTCCTGTTTCCCCAGTGCCCTAAAACACCCTGAAATATTAAATATTTTAAAACCTCTCCGCTTCTTTCCCCTCTCTCTCTCTCTCTCTCTCTCTCTCTCTCTCCCTCTCCCTCCCTCTCCCTCTCTTTGGTATTGAGAGGTGTTAAAAGCAGTGGGAAATCTTTCCTGTACAGGCTACTCATTCCTGCAATACTTCGCGTGTTTTTCTCACATGCAGCAAAAAGCAGTAGCACACACACACTCATCTCACACACACACATGCACACACATCGATCCTTTTTAAGTCTGGCCAGGCTTTCCCAGAGTCCTCAGGGGTGCAGTGAAAGAGTCTGGTAGCAGATATTTCTTTTTGTTGTCCAAGTAATGTTCAGCGTAAGACATACCATAGATTAGCAGTGTAAGATATACAATGAGAGCACGAAGATGCTGCTTAATGGAGTTTGCATGATGCAGCAAAAAAAAAAAAAAAAAAAAAAGCTGACACCTTAAATATAGGAATAAATATTAACACATTATGAATACAAGCTGCTCATATGGACAAGCTGCTCTTACACACAGATTTTGATCTGTAAGTTATATTCCTGTGATGATATGTCGGATTGGCAAGCTTTCTTTGTCTTACTTGTCCTATAAACTATAAATCTAAGAAAAGCAGTCCGTTTATGAGGCCTGGGGCTGTCCCATAGGAACAGCAAATCCATCCAGAGGAAAAACACATCATAAATGAAACTTGTCTTTTGAATGGAGTACAAGTTGTTTCTTAATTTTTTTTTTTATTACAGTAAAAATAAGCAGTGATCCGAAGGGCTTTTTGCAAGAGCTCTCCAGAGAAGTAGCCAGAGAAGCCCGCAACATTAACATCATGAAGAGAGACACTGATAAATCGCACCAGAGGACAGAAATACCAAGACCTAGAGGTGAGATGGAACGCAAATGCACGCACACACACTTTTTTTAATAGCAGTAATAACACTGTACACAAAAAAGACGAAGAAGTACGAAGAAAATGGAAAGTGTCCGTAAGTTTTAAGTTGGAACAAAAGGAGTGTTATTATAGCAATAGAAATAATAGGTTTTGCTCAGCAAGAAAAAAAAATCCTGAGTGATGTCATTCCAAAGTGTGGCTGTAGCACTAAAGAGCCCACTCACACTGAGCTCATTTGGATCTTAGGCAATAGAAGTAGACCAGTATTCCAGTACTGTGTTGTATAAATAAATGCTTGGAATGGTATTCAGAATGGTGTCATGCATCTTCAATAAGTGGGCTAGAGCGTTTTTCCCGGCAGGCTTAAACGTTTCCTTGTGACATGTTAATATAATGCATATTATAAGTTAATTAACAACTCAAAGGCATTTTATCCCAGACATACCTTCCTCATGACTATATCTGTATTAAGTATGCCATCACATCACTAAGCTACAGCTTAACTGAGCAAGACTGTACACATGAGCTGCCTCCGTTGATGCACACATTATTAAATAATTGTATAAAATGGCTTTTTTTCATATTATGTTGCTTGGTGCTGAAGGAATTGCTGAATACAGGCTATTACTGAGATTTAGAATAGTTGTATGGTATTTATGCAATGATGTCATAAGGATTAGGTGGCAGTTTTAATGCTGCATGTATTATTGCTGAATACAACTCACAGACTTGATCAGTAGCCCAAAGCCTGAATCACTGATCATTACTAACCCACTAAGTAGAACTGTATCTAGGAGTAGACCAGTATTAGTGAAGCTGAGCAGAGAAGTAGGAGTTTGTATTTAACTCTTGGTGAAACAGGTAAGCCGAGTTAGCGTCGGAGTAAGGATGTAACTTGTTTTGAAAGTTATATGGTATTAATAATAAGAAGTCTGTCCCCGGCACCGGCTTTCCCGTGACCCTGAAAAGGAATAAGCTGTCAAGAAAATGAATGAATGAGTCTGTCCCCATCCGCAGTGCTTGTTATGATGCAGATACTCTCCACAAATTGAAGTCTGATAATAACAAGACTTTAAATTCATACGATTCTGACCACACATGCTGCCATCTATCAGTGATCACGATGATAATGCGAAGAGCGTTTGTGGTGTTTGAGTCAACACTTTGACTTACTTACAGCTTTGACTTACAATTTAGATTTAATATCTTTTAGTGTTGAATGTAATCAAATGCAAGTTTGTGCGCTACATGCCCCAGATAAGCCCCCCTCCTCACGCACCTAAAAGTCATTATAGCACGATTTAAAGCCTTCATCCAGCATTGTCAGCAAAAATAGGACTAAATGGCTAATGTAGCCATAGTAAAAGCCATGTAGTTTCCTATCCAGTGACTGATGCAGCGTCGCGTTATTAACTCTCGTATCATATCACATAACTGTCACTGCGGTACATTAACTCCTGCTTCTCTGCTGTCTTCTTCACCGAGATGCTGTTATGACTAGGATGGGAACCCAGTGCCAAGCTTTAACAGCTTTTACACTAAGGGTTTGTGTGCACGTGCGTGTGTTGCAGTATTGGAAGTATATGGAGTGTGCTTGCATGCACTTAATATGACTTCCATTCTTTCTGCTTTCTTAGATAAGTATACAAGCATGAAGGAGTGCAGATAACATTCACACATACTTTACTTACACTAGCAAGGCTTATTCCACTTCTTAATGGTGTCTTTTATGGACCATTTATGGACATTTATTTTATGTCTGTACCCAGAGAGATACATTCATATGCATGTATTCATATACGAGACCAAGGGAAGCCTGTGGATTAATTCAGCCTTGTTCAGACCACAAAGTCTCATCCTTCCATCTTCAGTTGGATAGAAAAGAGGTTCTTTCTACACATGATGTACTCTTGCAGTATTGACAAAATCAGTTTTGTGGTTTAAAATTGTGTAAAAAAAAGTCTTATTCAGTACAGCACAATATATTATTATTTACATTTATGTATTTTTTTTCTCTCTTCCTAGATGCAGCCTCAGAGAGGTCCTACTCAAGATCGCTGTCTCCTCCTGAAAACGGGTTTAAAAATGCAGAGTCTCGGCTGTACAGAAGTCAAGGCAGGGGCCCGACACGGGCAGAGCGCTCGCCCCGAGCGGCCAGGCGTGTAGCTCATGCACCACGTTCGCATTCTCAGCCTCGCATCCCAGTTCATCCTCTGCCCAGCAATCCGTCTACAAGAATAGATTTCTCCAACGGTTATGATACAGACAGTAGCTATGACTCAAGAGAGCGGCCTAATGCAGCTCCACGTGCGCGTGTTAACCGAGGATGGAAGCCTACACGTGAGGTCCTCAATGTAGACAGCATACTGAGCAACGACAACAACGATCACCATCTCCCCAGCCTGGGTCAACAGACCTCTGGGCAGAGGAGGCTGCCCTACGTGCATGAGTCCACATGGTCTGCACATGAAGACAGTAAACCTAAAAGCTTGATGACTATTTACGAGGACGAGCAGCGGCATGAACTGGGCAGCAGGAGCTCCTTGGAATCAGAAAGCCGTGAAAGGGAAAGGACTAAAGGCACTGTTAACCACTTCACACTGAAAAAAGAAAACTGGCAGAACCAGAGAATGGAATCTGGATATGAGAGCAGCGACAGGCTCAGCAATGGCTCAGCTAGTATGGACTCTCCCGTGGTGGAGAACGTAGGCGGAAAAGAGCTACGACGTGTCCCTGAGGTACACCAGCCGAGGTAAGCGTGGCTTTCTCTCTGCATTTCTTTTGGCTTTGGTGGTACCGAATCCTGGTGAATGCTTGCAGTGATTTCTGTTTCTTACCTGACGGAGTGAAAATGTTCTTTACAAGCAATTTAAAGGGAAGTTTCTGACATTTTAGAATTTCTTTTTATAATATTTTCATTTTAGTGTCTAGTTAAACATATGAAACTATAAAATAAAAGTGCTGCTGTTTTTTAGTAGTTAACAGCGATATTTCTGCTTCTATCTTTTATCAGTAAGGTTGTTTTTATTATTAGTGTCATTCATGTTTAAGTGGGTTGGAACATTTTCAGTCATTCTTAACTGCTTCCTTGTAATTGAATGCATCTGATATTTCACAGCTAAAACATTTTAGCCAAGGCATTTCTTCATCATGATTAGAGCCGTGTTAAGAAACTGTCTCTTTACTAAGCTACAGTTTAACTGAGCAAGGCCACACACCGGAACCGCCCCTTAGAGTTTTCCATATATGGACGCATTAAATAAATGTACAGCATATTAAAGCTTTTTAAAAATAATTATTATTGCAGGTGGCTGAGTGAAATACTGAATAGATGTGCTATTCCTCAGATTTTATCACAGTTTATCATAATAACTTGTATAATGCTGTTATAAAGCATTAGTCGTTACCTTAAATGAGCACCGTGTTACACGTTTTATCGATGATGCTTTTATACAAAGCAATATATAACTAAAAAAATTGTTCAGCAGCTCAAAGCCTTAATTGCTGATCCACCACTAACCCAGTACCACTAAAAATGTACAGTATAAACCTTCCTGAGCTGGGGTGGCAATCATGTCAGCTTATTAGCATAATATGCATGGTAAAAGAGGATAGTTTTTTAAATTCTTATTACTAAACAACAACAAACAACAAACACACCAGCGACCAGACATCAAATTACTGAGTGTGCTGAAGTGCTTTAGCCTCGTGCAAGCTTTCCCTTACTGCAGTAGTGTTCGATGAGGAGAATTGCTGCTGCAGTAATTTACAGGCTCACTCATTGAAATTGAATGTCTGTGTTGCTTGGCAGTGTTCCACAGACAAAATGATAAAAATCTTAAGGTCCACTCAATTAAGAAATGGTTGAAGTGAAATAAGTGTAAATCCCATATCCTGATTTCAGTAGTCAGAACAAAAAGGAGCATTTTCCTTTCTTTTGGGTTTATCTGCACATTTAGATATGCAGTTTGCTCTTCTTGCTTTGAGCATACAATAAACATGGGGTTTTTCAAATGATTATTATCTATATTTTATATGGATGGTTATATATTTGCATTGGTAATATACTGGAAACATAACAATATTTAAGCTTAAATAAAATAAATAGGCCATCTGTTACTTAGTATTGTATAACATGCTATTAGTCTGGCTAGAAAATGATGGTAATGTCAAGTGGGACTGTAACAGAAGTGGAACACCAATGGCAATCGCATTAAATGCTTTGTGTTTCTGTTCCCTCCTGTTTTGGTTTGTAATCTGACAAACCGTTCACAGCCAACCTGTAATTTAAAGTGTTATCAAATACCTCTGCGGTGATCAATGTAAAAATGTTTCTCTGGTAAGAAAAGATAAGGTAAAGAGGTGGTGATCACATTCCACCATGGTGAAGCATTGGTTTTGTGTGAGCTCTTGAAAGCTCTTGAAAAGCCAGGGTGTGGGAAAAACCTGTAACCTGCAATATACACTGACAAATCCACATATAGAGTTTAGCTTTTGTGTTTTGTCACTTGGTCCATTTAACTGTGTACTTCTTAGGGAGCCAGATTACCAACGGAGGTACGGGGACTCGACGGCAGACAGCTCACAGACTCCAGTTTCATTCGGTAAGTGGGCGATGCTAAGCAGAGCAAAATAAGATGGAGGTCACATCAGAAAACGATGTGGAAATTTGCCTTGTTATTTTATATTCTAGAAGGGATTATAGGGCAGAAGAGAGAGAGGGAGTGTGGTGTGGGAGAGGGCAGGATGCAGCAGTAGTCTGTTCATCCTGACACGTGGCTCACAATAAAGATGTCATTCAGCCGCCTACGGATTAGACAGGAGAACAGCGTCTTCGCCAGTCTCAGCACAGAGTAAACAACGCAGACAAAGAAATGTTTTCCATTCTCAGAATTGCAGTCTAGGGCAGTGGCCCGTTGCTTCACTGCAGGAGTGATATAGGATTAACAGACTGGTGCTGCCCAGCTGTGCCCACACTGCCAGACAGTGACAAGAGCAGGGCTGTCAGAAAGGTGACATTTAAACCCACATGAAAATTTTAATGAAGTGTTTTTGTTTTCTCTCTGCACTTGCTGATCTCCTGCCTGTGATCTCTTGGCATGATCATATTCCATATTTGATATGACTTGACGTGTTAAATGGGCTGGCAATAGTCAGCGATGCGCTTGTCCCGACTGTGATCTTTAGATTTTTTTGTCCTGCTGGCAGTTAGTAATTGAAGCAGAAAGAACAGCATTTAAAGCCGACCTCATGCTGACCCGTGAGCGCCTCTGTACCATGGACGCGTTTGCTCTTTACTGACCTTAATGATTTGTTCTGTCTATCGTCTGTGAGACTTAGACTTGTGAGAGTTAGACTTGTTTAAAAAATATTAAAGTTGACCCAATGAGTAACACTCGTTATTTTGCAATTGCAAAATTTTCCAAACTGCAAAAATGGTCCTGTAGGTGCAGCACGTCTTGCATGTTATTTCATGTTTGATGTTGACTGTATGTGAGGTTCGCGTTTCCCTCTTCTGTTTTATTCTGGTCCACTTCGCAGATTGTATTGACAGGCCAGTCTGGCACCCGTTCAGGCCCTTTGTGTCTGTGGTGTGACTTTCACTGTGCCTGTAGTGCTGAGAGTTCGGAGGCTATGTTTAACACTGCAGAGGAAAATAGAATATTTAACATGTTAGAATCAAACATGTTGGGAGGGTTATTGTAGCGAATCTAATGTATATTTTTGAGTGTCTGTATTACAAATTATAAGTGAACTATTGCAGTTAGTTTGTTTGCCCTGTTCTAGTAGTGAGTCATCAATAGGAAGAGTGTTCCAATTCATTAGAATTTTTGCTAGTATCAAAATGCATTCGATTGGAAATTGCTTAACTTTATAATGCCACAAACAAAACGAGGATTAAGCTACAGGCTACTGTACCATAGAAGGTGAATATTGTCTGCTTCTTAAGCAAAAAAAATGGCATCAGGAAGCAATGTCATGACTCAAAATGTTAATTATCATTTTTCATTTATTTACCCATACACCATATTTTATTTGCATACTGATATTTAGCTGATCTTTGTACTGTGCAGAAATACAGAGTTGAATGAATCACTCATGGTTTCCTCTGCTCTATTTAAACATACCTTAAACTAGACCTAAAGTGAGTAAATTCCGATTTTAACAATATATTGTGTATTCCTTTATCCTAAAATTCATGAAACAACATTAATAACAAAAAATTTGTCCTAAAATGCATAACAATATATATAGATAAATAAACAAACAAACAAATAAATAAATAAATATTACAGCCACAAAAATGGAAGAGTGCAATATGCTCTTTCAACATGAAATCTGATTACACCGATCTCAGGGAACCACACTTCCTGAAATCAGAATCTGATGAGACTTGAAACCACATATAAAAATAAAATTGAATCTATCTTTTTTTTTCTTTGTTGTTGGTAATTCAGAATGCATAAAATGTTCCTCCTGTAATTAGTTATGCTTTAAAAATGGAAAAAGCTGTTTGGAAAAGAAAGCTGCTTGTTCCTGTGATTTCTGTCCTCAAATGCCAACTGGCCATTTTTTTTGCTTGCATTTGTTTAAGCTCAGCGCTGCGCTCGCTACTTTCCCGGCTGAGAGCTGCACTTTGTGTCCCACCAGCTGTAGCTAAAGGTCAAGTCAGCAGGAACTACTCAAAGTTCAACCTGTTAAACGGACATAGCCTTTATTGGGTTGGATTTAGTATAGCATCTTAACATTAAACGAGAGCTGGTTCTAATAATACTGTGCACAAAAATATAATTGTAAGTAGAAGTTGATACGTATATCTGTCGGCAATCTGATCTAGGTGAGGTTGGTCACTGCAGCTTTATAGTGACGGCTGTTTTTGGAACAGAATTTCTTCTGACGAAACTGCTAGTGACACGTGAGTCGTTTTAGCATTTGGCCTCCAAATATATCTTGAAGGTCATAGGTCAGTTATGTTTTCGACACTTTTGAAGACCAGTAGCTTGCCATTTAAAATCTTCACAATTGTTAATCAATGCTATGAGCAGGGTTATGATTTAAGAGGAAGTGTTTTTGATTGTATTAAAGGTCCTGTGCATGTGCTCGTCCCTTGGTTTAAGGTTTTTCAGGTTTGTGTGTTCATGGCTCTGAATTGAAGTATGGCCGAGTGTACAAAACAGGTGTGGGACAGCGAGCTGAGCCGTGACACTGCCAGTGATCTCACTCTCCCAATTCAAACCAGATCAGCTGAGTGTTGATTTATGGGTGCAGTTGTACCACCCTTAGCACTTCCCTTCCAGCCGATCTATCTTAAGCTCCCACACTTCCAGGAGCACTGCCGCAGGCACGGCTCTCCACATCATACATTTATGTCCTTAATTAATGCTTCTCCGAGTCTGAGACTATCATTAGTGTATCCGTGTTCTGTGCCCTGGGTTGTGTTCAGTGAAGGTGTGTACACATGAATGAAGGAACACACAGGCGCAGTATGGATGAGATCATGTCTCAAACTGGGCTTATTGTTTTTACTGCTTAGCAATCTGCTTAGATATGACCTCATTGTTGAATTTTCATGTCTGATTGTTCAAAAGGTATTGATTAATTTTCTACAACAGCAGTTCCAATAGAGGTTCCATTTGATTGTAAATCAAATGGCGGCTTTATATTAATGCACTCTGTGTGCATACTGTTCATTACTGTTTTGATAGTAATAATAACTAATTCCCAGGGGCCTGTATGGCGAATGCTCTACAGAATCTACACCTAATAATAAAAAATAAAAAAAAACTCTAACAAAGTAGAAAACAAGTTTGTAATCCCTTATGTGGTGCAGTTTTTTGAGTTTGAAGTGTCAGTGCTTTGTGAAGGTCAGCGAGTTTTCTGTCACGCTTCAGGACGTGTCTTCAGGACAGAGAACTTTGCGGTTTCTAGGTAACGTGCGTTTTATTTTTATTCATTTCAAGGAAAAACAAGCATGTGAAAGAGTGGCTATTTACAGCTCATGTAGAGCAAGTGACAACTTGTCTAACGGATGAACTACAGCATTAAGTATAGTACTATATTTACATTTACATTTAGGCATTTAGCAGATGCCCTTATCCAGAGCGACTTACAGAAAGTGCTTTGAGGTCACCATCAACAAATATATTCTGATACTAGCTCAGATGTCTATTAAGAGTACAATCAGGTATAAAAGGTTTTTTTTTAATGAAATATAATAATAGTTACCTAGTTTAGGAATTTTTGGAAAAGAAAATGGACAGAGATTTGGCTGTTCTGACACTTAGACACACGGAGAAGAGTCGTGATGAGCGTTTGCCCTTGGTAGATGAACTGGATGCGGGCGGCTATTAGAAGCCAGTGGAGGGAGCAGAGTAAGGGGGTAGTGTGTGAAAATTTAGGGAGGTTGAAGACAAGACATGCAGCTGCATTCTGGATGAGCGGTAGTGGACGGATAGAGTTCTGAGGGAGACCTGAAAGGAGTGAGTTGCAGTAGTTCACTATATGGGCAAAGGATGAGCACAGCTGACCATCACAGCCGTGTGTGGGTCTCGGAGATGGGGACTTGAGTTTAAATGCTTAAATCACACATGCTGTCTTGAGAATCCTCATCTAAAGGCTTAAGACTCTACTTGGACTCGAGGTTTGGACCCATGAACAATCTTTATGGGTTTTCTTGTTGCATTAACATTAAGGAAATGTCTGAAGAGCTGAATGTCATTCCATCCCTTGTTATCATGTGTATCATTACGCATACACGTGGCCACAGATGACTTGGACTTTGGTGGGTTTTCCCCAAGCTGTTGCCGCAATTGTATAAAATGTCATAATAGTCGCACAGTTAGGATGTATAGGATGTTTGTATGCTGCAGCAGTACATTTTCCCTTCTCTGAAACCAAGAGGCTGAAACCTGTTCCAGCATGACGTTGCCCCTCCATGAAGACATGGTTTCCTAAGATTGACATGGAAGAACTCTTGCACAGAGCCTGGACCAACTGCACCCTAGACCTCCTCACCCAACATCAATGCCTGACCTCACTATTGCTCTCGTAGTTGAATGAGCACAAATCCCCACAGCCATGCTCCAAAATCTAGTGGCAAGCCTTCCCAGAAAACTGGAGTTTATTATAACGGCAAAGATCCTATGTTTTCTAGTTGGCACTTTGCAGAAAATTAAAAGCTAATCCCTCATATTCTGTAGAAATGTTCATTAGTGCAGTGATTACTGTTCAGTGATTAATAACAGTGATCATATTTCACTGGGTGGGG
>JAOVVG010000044.1:11966918-11978470 GCA_028566375.1 Leptodoras nelsoni | reverse complement strand
GCCCTTTATTATTGTTCATTATAGTAAATTTTGTAATGTAGAAATTTTGATTTCATTATTTTTGTATCTTTCCTTTACAGAATTTCTTGCCTAAGACACATGCCTAAGACTTTGATTAGTACTGTATATATAATCTTATGGCCTGAAAAGTCACAAAAACCAAAAACAGAAAAAGTGTAAGGAAGTAGAATGTGGCACAAGATCGAGAGTTTAAACCCAGATGATGCCATAGCTGCCCGTGGCAGGGAGTTCAGAGAGCTGTGCTCTCAGGGTGCGAGGGGCAACATGTGTTCTCTCCCATATCAATCAGAGCAACACTAGCCAATCATGGGTGTCTGGGAGCTCATGCATACAGAAGGTGGGTGGGAACACTTTCCTCCATTTTTTGGCTCTGAAGAAAAGGGACATTAGTTATAGCACCTTTAAAATGTCTCCATTCCCTATGAGGAGCTAAAGCCTCAAACGGACAGAGCACAGATGTTCCTGCTACAATGCTGCTACCAACCTACCAGCAGGAGACCACCAAAATCATGCTACATCAGCGGGCTATCCTCATTAGACGGCACACATTCTGCTAAAAACCCATTCATTATTTTAAACCTTTTTTTACAGATCCAATTCACTGCCAGCCTGTCCTCTCCTAGACTCCCTGCAGCAAGACTCGCTTGTATAATTAGCCTAAAAGCAGGGAAGTAGGCCAAGCACTGACTCTGCAGAATTTAGGTTTTATGGCTTTTGCAGGCTGGCGGCACGGCAGAACAGGACTTGTGCAGTAGCTGGAGTGAATATTAAGGTGATTCACTGTACGTGCTTATTCTACTGAGCTGGAAATTAGTACTGTAGATACCATTCCATTAAATAGACTGCTTTCCTGGTAACTGAATAAAACTGAGATTTTGAGGCTCAAATTGAATAAAAACTTGTGATGCTAAACTAAGCAAATCTCAATTTCTTCAACAACAAGATTCTGGTGTAGATGTTCAGTAAAAGAACAGTCTCACAGTTTAGACAGCCTGCCAAGCTGTCAGGAACAGCACGGCTGTGTCTACACTTTGGGGACCAAGAGTCTGTGTAAGTGTTCCAAGACTTCAAATTATACTCTTAAAGCAATATCCTGCAATTACATTATATATTATTCTATGTGGGATTAATAATCATAAAAAACAACACATTTCCTACAAGTTTGAATTACATATATATACACACACACACAAACACACACACACACACATATATATATATGTAACGTGACAAGCTTTTCTTTTTGTCTTATTAGTTTCAAGACAAAATATAAATAGAGGTGGGTGGGAAATGTTTGCAGCATAAAAGGTGACAGGAACTGTGTTTCATGGACGTTCCAGAAGATGATATGTACCTACAAAAAGGCACTCCATAAACAAATAAAAAATATAATGTGTCGTTATTTAATTAATAATGCACTATGGATTGTGCTGTTATTTGAAAATAATCAACTTTAGGGCTACTCATGTGTCACGTCAGTCTGCATCACACTACCCCATTGTTAATTGTCTGCCTACATGGCCTGTTGAGTTTTATTCCCTACATATAAGGGAACTGACATTTAATGTAGAATATAAACATGATATAAACGTTCCAGGCAGAGAAAAGGGAGGAGGGTCCACAAAACTTCAGTTCACTCTGCCTTTTATTCAGTCTAGTCTGTTGTCAAAGAGCTAGTTTGTTAATGGACAACAAAAGTGACAACTGCATTACTATACTATACTAATACTAATACTGCATTACTATATCTAACCGTAGCCTAAAACCTCTAACAAAAATATACGTACTACCAATGCACAATAATAATCACAATAAAAAAAGTTTAGCTACCAGACCAACATCACTTACCTAGCCCATGACATACTGGGAAAAAACTAGGGTAGGAAAGCGCTTACAAATCAAGGTTGCCTACATATATTTCCACAAAGCACAGCCCAGTTCATCATGAAGCAGGATTAGGGATCCTTACCATTTTTGGCCACCTCTGCTATGACTTTGGCTACTTTGGGTGTACTGGAGTTCTGCGAGGCCAATAAAGAAGGCATCAAAGGAAGAACACCCATCTCCTGGATCTTTCCACTGGCTTCCACATCTGGAAATAAACATTAATCAGGAGGAATTCATCTCAGGACAAATGACATCACAGTCGCATTCAGGCAGTATGAAATCTTACCTATGCTTCCTATTAACATATCACATTCACTTCCTAAAGCCCCATTTCTTACTTCAATTGGAAAACCAAGAAATCTGAAAATCAGACCATAGTACTGTGCATATACTGTGACTAATTGGTTTCACTCTTCCTTCCCTGGCATGCTCCATCATTATTTATAAGTGCCCTGAGGATCAGTACAGCAGCACCTCTCAGACCACAGAAAGCCTACAGCAATCAGCAACTACATTCATCAGAACAAAAAGTCACTGACAAAAACACTGCTCCCATCTGAAAAAAAAACAGGAGCAGAATATTTGGGGAAAGATGAAAAATCCGTCACTATTCCAGCAAACATAAAAAAAATAACTGCCAAATCAGACCATTAGAATAAATGGATGTCCAGCTCACACATTTTCAAATGGCAGCAATCCAAATTGTCAAGTCATCCATAGCACACAAGCAGTACATCCTTCATGTCAGGTTCTATCCCAAACTCTAAACATGAGAATGAATACTAGACTATGTAATAAAATGCTGCTGTAATACAGGGGACTGGCATGCTTACTGTTATGGGCCAAAGCTTTGAGCAGACAGTCCAGGCAGCTCTCCACACTGTCAGGCCCACTGTCTGCTGATGAGAGCTTCAGCGTCTTCAGGGCTTCGCTCAGGTTATCTGCTAAGAGAACACAATACAGATTTTTTTAAAAATACTAGTCTCATTAGAGGGAAAAATACCAGTCTCATGATTCAGTCTTCTACAAACCCCATTTCAAAAGTTGGGACACTTTCTAGACATGCAATAAAAACGGAACTCTGTAATTTGTTGATTATATCGGTATTTTGGCAGACATATTCTGCCATCAAGACGACATCTTTTCCTAGGACAATGCCAGGCCTCATTCTGCATGAGTTACAACAACGTGGCTTGACTAGCCTGCCTGCAGTCCAGATCTGTCTCCTGTAGAAAATGGATCATGAAGAGGAGAATCACACAATAGTGACCACGGACTGTTGAGCAGCTCAAGTCTTGTACACAGAAAGAATGGGCAAAAATTCCACATGCAACAATTAGATTCTTCAATTCTCAAATGATTAAAAAGCATAATTAAAAGAAATGGCAATGTGACCCAGTAGTAAACATGAGTATGTCCCAGCTTTTTTTGAGTGTGTTGCAGGCATCAATTTCTACATTTGTTTATATTTAACAAGTAGAATTAAATTCATGATTGAAAACACTGAAAATCTTTAATTTGTCATTTTATCTGCTAAATTAACAAATTATAGATTTCAGTTTTTATTGCATTTTTAGTAAGTGTCCCTTTTTGTAAAAATGGGGTTTGAATCTAAACCCAGCAAAGAACTGCCTAATTTTACAGGAAGAGGCTACTGGACTGAAATTGCAAATACTCCACTTTAACTACTTTAAACAAAACTGTCTCTAACTCTAATTTGGTGATGCCACAAGTCTACTGGAATCCAAATTTTCTATCATTAAAGTCAACATTTGCTACCATATTGTTTCCATTTTCACTTTCTCACCATGCTAGTACAGTTCCACGTCAGATGCAGCACAGAAGCCAATGGGGACAATAAAAGTCAACACAGGAAAAGTGAACTTGTACGCTCAAGTAAATACCTAATTAAAGGCAAAATGCATTCCCTACCTCATGGTATTATCATCTCTAACACCTCCCCAGTTCTCATACTGTGAAGTGTTCTGTCACTATCTACAGAGGTTTTAGGAAAAATCTGAAAATGTGTGGTCTCATAAACTCTTTTTAATAGAGGAAAGGGTAAATAACATTAGGTTATAGTTAATAGATGACCAGCAAATGCAATTTATTATTTCACCCTTATTATAAGCTGGAAAAGGTCAAGTGTACATAATAATGAAGTGTATTAAACATTGCATTTCCTATGTTAAGCAGAACAGTTTTATACAGAAAACAAAATATAATGTTATTATATTAACAGCATATTAAAGAAATGTTATTCAGAATACTGCTGCTTCATTACAAAATATCTGTTCTGAATATTTATGCGTCCTGATGAGACCTTTTCCATTTTCTTTAAAGCTACTAATCATATTTCAAACAGTCAAAAAACATTTTGGCTGATTGGTAGAATTTCCTGATGGGTACTAATGACAACTTTTTAAACTTTAATTGCTATGCATCCATCTAAGATTTTACACCATTTCATGTTATTTTCTGTAGGGAAAAAAAATTAATAAATAAATAAAATACCACAATTCCACTAGCCCTCTGTCACTGACAACGTAAACAATGATATGGCTGGAAACAAGAAGCTGGTTTCCGCTGCACATCATGGGAAAATTTCTAAATCAGGAAATAGGTGGAGTGGCTTCCCTGTTGGAAACCAGTGTACAGGAGCGTAATTGATCTGACAGCACCCTTCGGGATTCTGACGCCCTTGGCCAGCTAAATGTACACTGTGCAATCAGACATCAGACTTCCACAAGATACAATTTCGATTCTTAACGCAATGATTGGATTGATTTCATGATGTCACTGACACAGTATGATGTTGTCTGTCCTTTTTGTAGAATGATCACTGTAAAGTCAGTTATAATTGAAGATAATTGATTTATTAGTAGAAACTGTATGACTCAAGGAAATAGATATCATCTAAAGATATTTCCAGAACATTGCAATATTCCATTTAAGTAACATCTGCAAAAATAAAATTTAACTCTCATTACTTAACCAAACCAAAACTTGTCTAACAAACAAGGACAAATAACTACATCCAGGAGACACTATGTAGGTAACGAATCCGAGTTATTCCAATAAGGCATGACGGTCCTACTAATGTCACTTGGACACAGGGGAAGCCAATTAAAATCATGTGAATGGCAATGCTGGGGACCACTTGTCACAGCAGCGGCAATAAAAGTGATAGATAAGCACAGAGACTGTTAAGATGCCTACTGTAGAGAATAAGCAATGATTCAAAGGACCTCGGGCTCCTTTATTACAATTAAAAAACATGTCTGAAACACTGACTGCTCACTGCTACTGAAGCAGTATCACACCCACAAGTCTGTTGACTACAGAAAGCCCAGACTTTACTAAATAATAAACCGGTAAGCAAATGAAGTATTTGAGAACGGCCATATGGTGGGGAGGCGGCTCTTCATGGATAAGCGACAACAGAAAACACATTGCAATCCCTTCTAGTATTTTCTGATGAAAATAAATGGACATCATCAAGCAGCTGTGCCAGTTTTACCCATTTCTGGGTAAAGTCATAAATAAGTAAAAATAAAAAACATATTTTTTGCCCAGCATTAGCCCAGATGTAGGGATAAAACAAAATAAACACCACCAGGGCTTACATAATGCATGCTGCAGCTATAGATTGAATTATTCTAATTTAAAAAATGTAAAAAAGGAAAATTATGATATACACTTTAGGGTTGGGTTGTGTGTCCATCTCAATGCAAGAATCACAAAGTGACAGGACTGTGCCACTGATAAAAGAAAAATGGACCAATCACAAGTCAATCATCTGTCAGAGTTTCCAGTGTTTCCATTAGTTTTACATGGTTTTAGAAACTGGGTCTCGATGTCAATGTCAACTTTGTTGCTTTAATTTTCCACACTTCCAATGGCTAGCTTGTGACAATGTTTTTAACGACCAAGACCTTATCAAGACAATCAATTTCCTTCAGTTTCATGCAGCGTACCGATCATTTTAGCGGACACTGCACCCTACACATATAGTGACTCAACATTAGGCGGAGAAAATGCTAGAGCATCCTACATTTTACAGACTGCTATGTATGTGGGCTCAACAGGGTTTCATTTGCAGAGTGCTTGAGGTTTGCTTTGCTTCTGTCATTATGGCCTTATGCTTTGAAGCATCAGGAACATGTGTCTCTGTAGACACAGCACACACACAGGCCACGCGCATAAAACTAGAAAACTGTTATGCCCTCAAAATCAGAGTTCTTTGCTTGATCCCAAACTGCAAGTGGCATACTGTCAGGCAGTGACAGGACACCTGAAATCCATTGCCAAATCTAATAATCCCAGTGATTTAAGGCCAACAAGGCATCAGGCTAAACAGAAATCAACTTAAAAGGATATGCTGAGGATAAAACGACTCATTTAGACGAGTGTGTGGGAGGCTGTTTTATATATTGAGGGGACCACATGTCTCCTCAAACATAGAGATGTCTGACAGGTTTGACCTTGTATGAACATTTGGTTGGTCTCCATGACTAAAGCAAAAATGCATTCATAACTTAACTGCTCAGGGTCATGGTTGATCCCAGTGCCGATCCTAGTAATGCGTGAGGAGGGAGAACTGACCATAGATAGGATGCCAGTCCAATACAAAGCCCCAATCACAAACACATTCATATACTCTTTCATACCTTTAAGCCCAGCCAATCAGTGAAAGAAAATGCAAAATTAAACAAAGATAGCAAGCTGAGCATTTTCATACTGCTAAGCTCCCATTCTACCACAATCCAATACTGCTCTACTGGGTTTCCAGAGACTGGAAAGACCACTAAAGGAAAGATATATCAGACTACTCTTGACTAAGGTTTGATGTGTTGTGCATACTGAGATGCTTTTCTGCTCACCACAATTGTACAGAGTCATTATCTGAGTTACTGTAGCATTTCTGTTGGCTCTAACCATCAGCAAGGCGTTTCCGTCTGCAGAACTGCTGCTCACTGAATGTTTTTTTATTGCCCCACTCTGAGTACACTCTTGAGACTGTTGTGTGTGACAGTCCCAGGAGATCAGCAGTAATCGAAATAATAAAAAACAAGCCTCACATTTTTTATGGTAGATTTGAACATTACCTGAAGCTGCTGGCCTGCATCTGCCTGATTTCATGCATTTCACTGCTGCAACACAATCGGCTGATTAGATAAGTGTATGAAAGCTTAGGTGTTCAGGTGTTCCTTATATTCATTATTGAGTGCATATTGTGAAGTATGCACTGTAGTACCAGAAAAACTGGTACTGGATCCTATGCAAACTACATAGCAACCCCACCTCACATGCACATCATTGGTTGCATCTGCCAGTGTGTATATAAAGCGTCAGACATCTATGGAAGCTTCTAGAGCTGTTTCCATCGTGAGAATGGCAAGTGATCACTATTTTGCAATTTTCAACACGAGTTTAATAGTTGGAGCTCGTGAGATGGGTCGTAGAATTTCTATACAAGGGTGTGCCACGACTACAAGAACTCGAACTACAAAACCTTACGACAGCAGCGTGGCCGTAAAAAGTCTCTGGGTGAATGTGACCACCGTCAACTGGCAATGTGATAGGTGACCGTCTCAAGTAACATCGGAATTCAATGCTGGGGCCTGAATGAACATCAGCATGAGGACTGTGCAACGTTCCCTACAAGATCCCGAGGGGGACTTAGCGAGTATTTACTGTGTATGTGTTCAGTGTATGCTGAAGTGATTAGAAGCAAATAAACTGGTTGGTATGTGGTTAAAAAAAGGTGAAAGCTGAGGCTTGGTTCTTGCTACACCAATCTTCTCTCCAAACAGCTCATCCCTCAGTCAGAACAGAGATGGATGTGTGCAGGGCGTGGATGTGTGTGACCTCCTTTTAAACAGACACAACAAGAGATTTTTCTTTTATCACGTCCATTGCATGGCATGTATGAAACGACTGATATATCTCCTGATGCAAAACATCCAGTGTGGACTGACAGTCAAGGCTGAGGGGGAAGGGGGGTCTGTGAGGGTGAAGCCCAAAGGGTCCCAATATCTCTGATCCGTCTAAAACAACCGGGATGCCATTTAAACCGCAATGATCTACCAAGATAGGTTAGAGGGATGGCTACAGTACACTGGGACTCAATGTGTGTGATTCAGCTCAGATGGTGCCGATCACTGATGTCTGATCGATCTCTCTCTCTCATCAGCAGCAACATTTACATTACAGCAGGGTGAAGGTGAAGCTTTGATCAAATTATAGTCTTATAGCCTGTATTTATCGTCGCTGATTTGTATCTGCCCCACGACATTACACCAACCTGCGTGTCGGGATTTATTTGTGCAGTAATCTGCGCTGTCCGGCGGAGCATGTACAGTTAAACTGCTGCTTCATGTTTTCTCTTCCTCCTCCCTTGATGCTTTGCCAGTCACGGTAACAGAAATAAACAAGCAAATGTGCCTACATGGGGAAAGGGAGATATTTCACCCAGCTAGCCCGGCTTTCTCTCTGAAACGACAAACATCCCGGAGAACTGCTGGCCAGCGTTCAGCTCGACCGTTATCTAAATCTCAATCACACCTTGAGTAAAATCACATCTCCATTCTCAGCATTGTAATAAAGCAACACTTACCCATTTGCACGCGGGTCTTTTAATCCTCTTGTATGATTTTACAGCTCCAATTTAAAAGCGTGCCAATTTATATTCTGAACTCCTAGCTGGCAGGTGACAGAAGCTTCGCTAATGTTTTTTTTTTTCAGTTTGCTTGTCAGACAGATATCCGGGCAAGGCCCACCTTAACCCACGCTGCTCCTGCTACACACACTGTCCACGCCGCTTTAGTTAATCGTCGAAAGTTCTCCGGACAGTGCGGAAAAAATCCCAGCACCCCGCTATTCTGATGGTGGCGGTTATGTGTGTTTTTTATTCGTATTGATTAACCAACACGGACGTGAAAATAACACACCGTACTATGCACTTCCTCCTGCCGGAGCAGTCCGCTTTGAAAGCACCGACAACGAGAGAGACGAGTCACCGCCTATCTCTCCGCTAATTGGCCAATAGCTCTCGCCGAGGTCCTGAGTTTGACGCTGATTGGATACAAATAGAAGTCTCGCGTTCAGGCCACGCCTTTTAACGACCGTGATCCCGCCTCCAGACTGACGGCTACTGTGTGCAAGCGAGAATGATCAGTTGTGTGATCCTGAGCACAGAAAGTAGGGGGAGATTTTAACAACAATTAAAACCACGACAGATGTACTAATTCTCCCAAAGTGACATTTTATTAGATCTCAAGTGTAGAAGAGGTACACTGATAAACAACTGGCTACTTCCTTACAGATATTGTATTGTGCAGGATCAAATAGATGCATTTTAAATCTTGATAATAATAAGATCATAAGATGTAGGCCTACCTGTGTAAGTAATTGCTGGTATTATTATCCAGACTTAAATAAATCTCCTGCTAAATGTGGCATTTGGCTAGTAGAAATTAATTACTTATTAAAATCTCTTAAACCTGTTAATGATAATGAAAAGTTTAATTATAAGCACACATGTGGTTCTACTTCCTTTTTACTCCAGACACCCAAGGTGGTTTCCTTTGACACGAGTAGAATTTTTTTTCCATTTCCTCGTTTCCTTGCCTAGTTCTAATAGCAAAGCCATCATGTGACAGAGATCTTACATGTACAGCTGAATAAGATACAAGTCCCTGCTACAACTAGCTCATCCTTGTTCCCTTGTGGGCGAAGTGTATTTTTAATGTTTCAAGTGTTAAGTGTGGGTGCTGCAGATAAAGATGAACTAATCTTAAAATATTAGAAAGTCCATAAAGTTACAGATTTGTGTGTGAATTGTTGAAACTTTTCCTCACATTTTGAGTGAGTAAGTGATGAGGCAAGAGTGATGTGAAACTCAGAAACAATTGAGTACGCTGCTAGGAATAATAAGGTAAACTCATTCACCAAGTTCCATGGAAGAGGGAAAGAGTGCTTTGTAACGCGGGTTACATGTGATGGCAGTGGCCAGGTTGGCAGAGGCATCTGATAGTTTGACACCAAAGCTAACTGAAGATTGGAGAGTAAACCAGGAGCAGCAGCACTGAATGCAATACAGACGGCTGTTAAGGCAGCCTTGCCAATTTGAAAGCTAAATACTGTGACATCGCAGGGGAGAGGTCACACAAAGAAGCCATTTTACACAGCAGTTACATTCTTTAAAAAAGAGAAACCTTTTCTCACACATACACTTGCACACCAAGTGGAGAGGGGAGGGGGGTCACTCACACAAACACACATCCTTCTCATGAAAAACACTAAGAGTCCCAGTTCCGTTCCCAGAACCCCCAAATCAACCAATCTGTAGCCCAGCTCTGGTGGCAGACACCACAATACTCTGCCCAATACAGCTGGTTAAGTGCCTAAGCAATTTCATTGTACATGCATCCATGTGAGTGGCTTGGATAGTCTACAGTGTAATGATTTCTTTTATAAGGATTAAAGAGCAGGCATAGTGTCTGCAAAGATGGATGCAAAAACCTTAGGATTCTACCCCTGTTAGAGAGGCTCCCTCCTTTTTAGTACAGGATATAAAGTTGTGCTGCATACAGCCCCAATATAAAAAAAAAGTAAAACATATGATTCACTGGTTCAAAGTTGACTAGTCAGAGGAGCACTGGAAACCAAAGGCCTCATGGGCCACTTTTGGACCACAAGCATTTTGGTTTGAGAGATGAATTCTGTGCAGTGTGAACAGAATTAGTGGCTGGGTTGGAATCTGTGTGGAGTTTGCATGTTCTCCCTGTGCCTGTGAGTCCAGTGTATCCTGAGCTAATGTACTGTTCAGCTCTACAGTTGATAGTAAGTCAATTTGACAACAGTGTCCATTTGGCCAGCTGTGTCCTGCCAAACCATACCCAGACCTATGAGGCTAGCCTGACCTGCCAACTGGTGCCTCCGTGGCACCACAGAACACAGAACACACAGTTATTATGCTGTCTCATAATAGTATAGAATATTCCACATTGCATAACATCTCTGTAAAATGTAAACTAACTGGACTCGTCTAGGCATTAACTATCAATATATCACAGACTACTAGCCTCACATATAAAGCCTGTGGAATTAGGAAAGAGTTCCCCCCAAAGGCCATTCTGTGCATTAGACTATGTGAATACCACATCCCTACCGGAAGTGAGCCATAGTAGAGATGTTTAAGGGCTTTATGTGGATTGTTTATGTTTGTTCAGGCCCTTAATGTGGCCCACATGAGCTAACCCCACAAAATCCACAAACCCCAGATCTTAAACTGCACCAGGAATGCAATAAGCTACACTTTACACTACACTTATTCTCAATGCAATGTTTAAAATCAAAATGTCCCAGTTATAGTCACAATGTCCCAGGTTGTTTCCTTGCCACTGTTGCCTCTGCTTTGCTCATTAGGGATATAATTATACATTTTTAATTTTAGGCGGCACGGTGGCGCAGTGGATAGCGCTGTCGCCTCACAGCAAGAAGGACCCGGGAGGGGCGACCTGGGAAATTTCTGTGTGGAGTTTGCATGTTCTCCCCGTGTTCGCCTGGGTTTCCTCCGGGTACTCCGGTTTCCTCCCACAGTCCAAAGACATGCAGGTAGGTGAATTGGTGATGGGAAA
>JAOVVG010000044.1:11943795-11958439 GCA_028566375.1 Leptodoras nelsoni | reverse complement strand
CGGAGTACCCGGAGTAAACCCACGCGGACACGGGGAGGACATGCAGACTCCACACAGAAAGGACCCAGACCGCCCCAGCCGGGGATACACACATTCACATGTATGAGCAATTTATTGTCTCCAGTGTCTCCACTTTTTTTGGGAGGTAGGAGGACACTGGAGAACCTTCAGGAATCCCACACAGGCACAGAGAGAACATACAAAACTCTGTCTGAGGTCAAGAACAAACTAGAGACCATGTGAGGCATCAATTCTACTTGATGTGCCATCGTGCCAAAACTAACAAAGCATATTAAGCAATATTCACGTAGACGGGAATGTAAGCTGACTATGGTTTGTAAAACCAGCATGTCAGTCTTGTTTATGAAGCAAATACTGATTTCAGATTTATGCATGCAGTAATAAAAAGAAAACATTTCATTAGTAATCAATAATGATTCACTGGCTTCCCTGGGGTTTCCCATCAAAACCATGGAAGTATTATTTACAAGCAGTACAAATTTAAGAATGTCCAGTAATCACGTACCAGTAAATATTATTAGCAATCCATGCCAAGCATATCAAGTGTCATACTTTCATATGCAGTATCATTATCATTATGCAGTATGCCTAATTCATTTGTGACAATGCTACATACAGTAACATTTGGGATTCCAAAGATGGATGAGTACGTCTCCATGGTGTTTGTTGTCAAATCATTTTATTCAGTAGCTCTAAATAACTCAGATGTGCTGTCAGGTATTATTGGAAAGACAGGAATTTCAAAGTAGTTCATTAGTATGACCTCAACTCAGTGTAGGAGACTCATTCACATGACCATTTATCATTCCAGGCTTCATTATGAGTCATTAGATAGAGCCTGTAATTATTGCAACGATCATTGTTTTGATGTACCAGCAGTTTGTCTGTGCAAAGATCCATGTGCACATCTGATGACATAGTTTTCAATAGATTGTACCAACACTGTAGGGGTGGCACAGTGGCACAGGGGGGTAGCGCTGCTCCCTCACAGCAAGAAGGTCCTAGGTTCAATGCCTGGGTAGGTGACCTGGGTCCATGTTGTGTTGAGCTTGCATGTTTTCTGCATCCTCTCACAGTCCAAAAACATGTATTTTAAGTGATTTGGAGATACTAAATTCCCTATTGACTGGTGCATAAAAATAGTCTAGTATGAAATCTTCTCCTGTCATGAATGCAACTACTGTATGTAAAACATGTCATTAAACTCCTAATAAATAAATAAATAAATAAATAAAACAATAGTTTGTTATGGTTAACAACTTGAACCTCTCTTCAGTTTTTAACTAATTGGAGAGCAATACAGACAACAGTCTGACAGTCTTCTTGTCTAGGGATCCTAGAGCCTAATCATATAAAGGAAATGTTTGTTTTAATGAATTACCCACCACCCATCGACCAGGAAAAAGTTAGTACTAGTGTGGACTCTCTCTCTCTCTCTGTGTGTGTGTGTGTGTGTGTGTGTATGTGTATACCTTGGTTTTATATCTTTGGATTGGAATATCTGATATTTTTGACCCTGAAGGGACATTTTGCTGGTCCCCATAAGGAAAGTGTTTTTGTTGTTGTTGTTGTTGTAGTTGCAAAAAAATTAAAAGAGCCAAAAAGTTGCCTTTTTATTACTGAGGTTAAGGTTAGGGTTAGGGTTAGTACTAGTACTAGTAATATTAATACTACTAATTAGCTGCAGTAAAAATTATCTCAACAGAAGGTCATCACAAATATACCATGACCCAACTCTGTGTGTGTGTGTGTGTGTGTGTGTGTGTGTGTGTGTGTGTGTGTGTGTGTGTGTGTGTGTGTGTGATGCATTCTTTTCACAGGAATTGGACTGGGTGTGTTAGTAAGGGAATATGCTTCACTCTCCAACCTTGATAAACAATACTTTGGTTTTCCCGGAGAGATCCTGATGAGAATGCTAAAGCTTGTTATCTTGCCCCTCATTATCTCCAGTATGATAACAGGTAACAGTGTTTATGGCAAGATGTTTTTTTCCACTAGAAATACTGGAAAGGTAATATACCGAATAAGCAAAAAAATGAAGTGAGCATCTATTAGCATGATCAAAACTGCAAGCCACAAATTATCTGCATCAAATTATGTCCAGTTGTTAAAGTTTGTAGTTTTAGAACGCTCTGCTGCCTGCCAAGTGATCTGCAATAGTAAAGTAAACACTGGACAGGCCTTTCACTTTATTCTAAACCAGCCCCACCTCCTCATTTTTTAGAAAAAAAATGTTCCACTTGGGGGTGGAGCTTATTTCCGACTGAAAAATACATTAACAAGAAGTTGCAAGATCTGATGCATGGCAATAAACACAGCTTTCCTAACATTTTTTTTATTAATTGATTATTACACTAGGTCTAGAAATCCATTTAAGAATTACAAACTGCCCCTTTAAGAAATCTCAAATTCCACCATATATTATGTTGCATAAATGAAAATTGTACATGTACAGTACCTCAGAAATTAACATCATAATTAAACATGGTCTTTATATATTATTAACTTGTTTATGTTCAAATGGTATTTGAGGTTATTTATTGAGATTTAACCACAGGGAAGTTTTCATTATAGCCTTACTTTTTATATGGAGTTACTTTTTTCTAAATGTGTGTTGTACTTTTTAAAATATACTGTTGAGTATTAAGTCTACACAGTAGTATTTAGTAAGATAGTAGGCATTAGTATTCACAGTGGAATTTCACAATGGTAAGTGGTTTTATTTAATATGCTATGTTGGTCTGGTATTATAATACCGTATGGTGTAGTTTTCTGTAGTATTTCAAATGGTAGTATCACACTCTGTACATGGACCATATGTAGCAAAATTAGTGGTTTTCTATAGTCAGAGTGTAAGTAGTAGTAGAAAAAAATCTAGCTGCTTTAGAAAAGGCAGGTGCTTGCTAACTTTCATTTAATTATTCACCATGTTGTGCAAACTTATGCATGCAAGGGATTTTTTTACTCTGCCTCAGAGTGACTGTTAACAAATACTCCACTTAAGAGAACTGCTCTTACTGCTGCAGCTACTGCTGATTGAACGTAATTATCAGCCTTTCTTTGGGTGTACAGGAAAAATAGCTGACTGGAAGGCCATGAAAAAGCCAGATTTCATGTGAAACCCTATGTTTAAAAATAAGGGAATGTAATGATAAACCTTGTGGTGTAAAAAAGTATACTGAAAATAAACATTTAAGTAAGGTCAGGCTTTGCTGGTCCAAACAAGTTGGGCTGAGTGATATACTGTTTGTTAATCATTATCCCAGTATCTCATTAATGTGATGTGCATTGTAACAGATTATAATACAATGCATGCTGAGGCCATCCTGATCATTCTCAAAGGTTTCAGATGGGTGTTACAGTGAGTGCTGATGAATCCCACCATTTACAGTATATGGTCTAGCATTGGCTAATAAAATGCAGGCCAATTATTAAATGTGCATGCATTAAATAATGTGCAAGAATCAGTCACAATAGGCAGAAATCTAATTGCTATAGCTAATGTGCACAATATTTGTGCCAGTCTAGCCTTTATATATTAATTTTCAGTGAAAGCTATTACAGTGCCTATAGAAAATCTTCATACCCTATCGCAATCCTTGCCTATTGTCACATTATACCATGACAATGAAAATCAATAAAAATTTCCAACTATATTTATACATTGTAACCCTCATAAATTAAATGTAAATAAAACTTCTAATAAATAATTATAATTCAAATACTAAAATATCTGGTTTACTATTAACTATTATAACTACTATAACTACTAGTAACTATTATAAACTTGCTCTGTTCCAACCAATCATCTTCCAGATCACACAACAGACGAATGGCACACATCAGTTCTTGTGGTTTTGATTACTTCAGAATAAAACCAGCTGCTCTTTGATGATGTGACTACTAGCAGTGCATGTGAACACAAAAATTCACCAAGGTTGGAAAGGTGCTTTCAAAAGGGCTCCATGATAAAGTTGTGGAAAGGCACAATTTAACAAGAAGGCACAAGAAGATTTCGGTAGCTTTCACTATCGCTGTGTGTACTGTTCAGAGCGTTATCAAGAAGTGGAAAGTGTATGGTACCACCAACATCTTGCCAAGATCAGGCCATCCTTCCAAACTGGATGGCTGAGCCAAAAGCATATTAATCAGGGAAGCTACGAAGAAGTCAATGGCAACTTTAAAGGACTTACAAGTATGTATGGCTGAGATTGGTCATTCTGGGCATTTGACAACAATCTCATAAACATTACACAAAGCTGGACTGTATGGTAGAGTAGCAAGAAAAAGTGGCATGGTGAATCTTTTTTGCTCTTTGCCAAAAAACACTTTTTTATTAAAATTTTAATACCATGTGGCAAAATGTTTTATGGTCAGATGAGACCCAGGCTGAACTTTTTGGACTGAACTCTAAATGGTATATTTGGCAAAAACCAAATACAGCACACCACAGAAAATACACCATACCTACCATGAAACATGGTGGTGGCAACATTATGTTATGGGGTTGTTTCTTATCAGAAGGAATGGGGCAATTACCCAGGACTGGAAGAAAAGTGGATGCTATCACATATATCCAAATTCTTGAGGAAAACTTGTGGCAATCTGCTGGACAGCTGAAGATGGATAGGAGGTTCATCTTCCAGCACAACAATGACCCTAAACACTCTGCCAAAAAACAAAGCAGTGGCTTAAGGATAGGAAAGTGAATGTCCTTCAGAATGGGTAAATGGGCAGGAAGAATAGGCAAATGTTCCACAATCAAGATTTGCAAAGCTGGTAAAGACATATCCAAACAGACTGGTGGCTGTAATTAAAGCAAAAGGTGGCTTTACAAAGTACTAAACCAAGGGGCTCATCACTTTTCCAACCCTTGTTATTTTTGTTCTTTAGACTTTATTAGTTTTCAGACTAGCTTTCCTTTTAATCATTACTTGAGTGGTGTAAGGTAAAATGTGTAAATAAAGCTGGAAAAATATATTGTTTGGATTTCACTCTGGAAGAAAAAAGTGACTATTTCATGTTAGGTGAATGAAGATTTTCTATAGGCACTGTATTTACACTAATGCTAACGTCACTACAGAAATCCTGACAATAAACCTTTTCTTCTGTAGGAGTAGCAGCTCTGGATTCAGAAGTGTCAGGCCGCATTGGACTCCGTGCAGTCATCTACTATTTCTCCACCACAATCATAGCTGTCATTCTTGGTCAGCAACAGAAATACATCATTTTTAATGATAATGGTGTAGAAAATATTTGTGTTCTACATTAAAACACTTCATTCAAAAACCTAAAATTCCCAACAGGTATAATCTTGGTAACAACTATTAAACCTGGAGTCTCTCAGACAGCAGACACTATTGACCGAGCTGGATCCACTCCAAATGTCACCACTGTTGACACTCTGATGGATCTTGTAAGGTAAGTAGTTCCTCATTATTTGAGCTTTTGTCATGTTTAATGACAAACCTGATAATTATCTCATTTATACAACTGAGCAGTAGAGAGTTAAGGGTTTTGCTCAAGGGCCCAACAGTGGCAGCTTGACTGTGGTGGGATTTGAACTCACATCCTTCTGGTCAGTAGTCCAACATTTTAATCAATGAACGACAATGCCCAGGTGTATTTGTTATAGGATCAAAAAAATTCTTCTCTGATTTAAAAAAAAAGATGTGGATCTTAAATATGTTATATGAAAACTCAACTATAGTCCTTTTTATTTCATTAGGAATATGTTTCCAGAGAATCTGGTGCAGGCATGTTTTCAGCAGGTAATTGATATATTTCTCATTAATGAATGAATGAATTGATAATTAATATACATCTCTTATGAGTCTATTTCTCTTTCAGTACAAGACTCAGCGCAAGGAGAAAGAACTGCCTGCATCAAACACCAGTGATGTGGTTACAACAACATTCCCACCTTTAACCACGATTTTGGCTACTGTTGCACAGGTAAAGATGAAAACAACTTTTCCCAAACACAACTCTAATAAGTAACACAGATGGAAGACTTCAGGTCCAACTGAACCACTGTTTTGGACAGTAGCACACATGATAAAACTGTCTCTCTGCCTACTTTTGACAGAACCTGACCAAAGACTACACTTTAGTGGGTACATACTCAGACGGTATCAATGTTCTGGGCCTCATTGTGTTTTGTGTTGCGTTTGGACTGGTCATTGGCAAAATGGGAGAACGTGGACGTATCCTGCTGGAGTTCTTTGATGCTTTGAATGAGGCTACCATGAGATTGGTTCACATCATTATGTGGTCAGTACTTTTTTTCAATGATCCATTATATAATATACAATAGTCATCCTTAATAAATGTGTTTTTTTAACTCCATTTATAGTGAAGTTAGTGTGAAGTATGTGTAAAACATAAATAAAAACAGAATATGATGATTTGCAAATACTTTTTGACTCATATTGAATTGAATACACTACAAAGACAAGATGTTTAATGTTCAAACAGATAAACTTAATTGTTTTTTGCAAATATTCACTCATTTTGAATTTGATGCCTATAACACGTTCCAAAACAGTTAAGATAGGAGCATGTTTACCACTGTGTTACATCACCTTTCCTTTTAATAACACTCAATAAGCATTTGGGAACTGAGGACACTAATTGTTGAAGCTTTGTAGGTGGAATTCTTTCCCATTCTTTCTTGATGTACAACTTCATTTGCTCAACAGTCCAGGATCTCCATTGTCATATTTTGCGCTTCATAATGCGCCATACATTTTCAATGGGAGACAGGTCTGGACTGCAGGCAGGCCAGTTTAGTACCCGCACTCTTTTACTACAAAGTAACACGTGCAGAATGTGGTTTGGCATTGTCTTGCTGAAATAAGCAGGGATGTCTCTGATAAAGACTTTGCTTGGATGGCAATATGTTGCTCCAAAACCTGTATGTACCTTTCAGCATTAATTGTTCCATCACAGATATGCAAGTTACCCATGCCATGGGCACTAACACACCCCCATACCATCAGAGATGCTGGCTTCTGAAATTTGTGCTGATAACAATCCAGACAGTCCTTTTTCTCTTTGGCCCGGAGAACACGACGTCCATGATTTCCAAAAATGTGGACTCGTCAGGCCACAGGACACTTTTTCACTTTGCGTCAGTCCATCTCAGATGAGCTCGGGCCCAGAGAAGCCGGTGATGTTTTTGTGTGTTGTTGATATATGGCTTTCACTTTGCATGATAGAGTTTTAACTTGCACTTGTAGATGGAGTGACGAACTGTGTTCACTGACAATGGTTTTCTGAAGTGTTCCTGAGCCCATGTGGTAATATCCCTTACAGAATGATGTCGGTTTTTAATGCAATGCCACCTGAGGGATCGAACGTCAATGTTGGTTTTCGGCCTTGCTGCTTACTTCCAGAGATTTCTCCAGATTCTCTGAAACTTGTGATTATATTATGGACTGTAGATGATGAAATACTTACATTCCTTGCAATTTCATGTTGAGAAACATTGTTCTTAAACTGTTGTTTAAGAACAATGTTCTTTACAAACTGGTGAACCGCGGACTGAGCCTTTCAGGGATTCATTTTCAGGATTCAGGGATGTTTCCAATTAACCTGTTCACCTGTGGAATGTTCTAAACAGGTGTTTTTTGAGCGAATGTGTTGCAAGCATCAAATACAAAATGAGTGAATATTTGCAAAAAAAAAAAAAACAATAAAGTTTATCCATTTGAACATTAAATATCTTGTCTTTGTAGTGTATTCAATTGAATATGGGTTGGAAATGATTTGCAAATCATCGTATTCTGTTATTATTTATGTTTTACACAATGTCCCAACTGGAATTGGAGTTGTAAAACTTAACTCCTGCTGACAGTATTTATTTTTAACTTTGTAGTTACATGCCAGTGGGAATCCTATTTTTGATTGCTGCTAAGATCATTGAGGTAGAGGACTGGGATATCTTCAGGAAAATGGGCCTATACATGGTGACTGTGCTTAGTGGGTGAGTATCTGCTGAAATGCTAACATTCCCTTATTGAATATCAGTGAAGTGAATTTACTACCCTAGTCAGGCAGCCTTCTCAACCATGATACTGTGTTATATTGGATGGTCCTGTCCCTGACCAGATAAGAACCAAGGACTTCTAAAATTGCTCAACCTGCTGATACAGTAATAAGACCTTTCAATGGACGTATACTCCCCTAAATTTCCAATGACATGAATAATGCTGCTGACCCAACAGCCATGAGGAGATTCTGTAGCTGCAGCTAACTGAAGTGGAAAAGAAAGAGGCTGGAGAACTGCTGCAGCTGAGTCATAACAAGAACATTTCGATTCTCACATGGCTGGACAGAAGATAAATAATGTGCTATCATGACCTTGTTAAAATTGCAGGCTGTGCATAAAAGTGAACACTCCTCCTTAATCCAATGTATTACACCTTGTGTCTACTTCTCTCAATGATGATCCCTCCCTAAATAGCTAGATATATTCATACATACATACATACATACATACATACAAATTATAAGTATTATATACAAGGTCTGTCTGGAAATTAATAAAGAATGTGGCTCATTCTGTGCCTTTCAAACGTGTTTTAATCTTGGGGAACAAGAAGAAATCACAGGGACTATGGGGTGGATGTGGAAGGAGTGGATCTTTTTTTTTTAGCCAAAACTCTCTCACAGTCAGTGAAGTGTAAACTGTCAGTGATGTAACCTCCACTGTCATGATGGAGGATCCATGAAGAGGTGATCTGACGGTGCACACACAAAAAAGCACAGCCTGTGAAGACATGGTTTGCCAAGTTTTTGGTGGAAGAACTCAAGTGACCTACAGAGATCTCTGACCTCAACCCGACTGGGATGAACTGTAAAGCCAACCATACCCCAGGCCTCCTTACATGATATCAGTACCTGACATCACAAATCCCCAATAATTTATTATTATTATGTATACTATTTAATTATCAGTAGTCTGCTGAACATTTTGAACATTTCTAAATATGCCATTTCCTAACATGCATTTTTCAAATTTACTACAGAAAGGGCAGATTATTTACCCTATACTGATTCAGACATGCACAATAATTGTGTGTACCATTTCTGAATTCACAGACTTGCCATCCATGCTATTCTTTTCCTACCCCTGATCTACTTCGTCTTTGTAAGAAGGAATCCATTCACATTTGCTCTAGGGATGGCACAGGCTTTGCTAACAGCTCTAATGATCTCCTCAAGGTGAGCTTCTGCCTGTCTGAACAGTGTGAAAAGTAATTGCTAATCAGAGTTTAAATAGTCAATAAGTGACTAAGCTAAGGTTGTTGTGTAACATAAGCAGCTAAGATGTCATCATACTGCTGTGACCAGGGTTTGAGTGTCTAAGTGACACATGAGTTGGAGAATAGTGTGTAGTGTGTAGTTATGAAACAGCAGATGAACCTAAATAGAGGGGTGAAATCTATCTGTTTGTACCAAGTTATTTCCGAGGACAAAATGATCACTGAATTAGAGTATAACTGCATGTATTTTGGATCACTATGTCTGTATTTGTAAATATTAAAGCCAGAGATTCAAGTAGCAATATTATACTGTGGACTGTGGAACTAGAAATTTTACATTAAATATTAAACTTGCTTTCCTTTAGCTCTGCGACTTTACCAGTCACCTTCCGATGTGCAGAGGAAAATAATAGGATTGACAAGCGGATCACCCGGTTCGTCCTTCCAGTGGGTGCCACCATTAACATGGATGGTACAGCACTTTATGAGGCAGTGGCGGCCATATTTATTGCCCAGCTAAATGGTCTTGACCTTGACGTGGGACAAATAGTGACAATTAGGTAAGTGTAGATTAAATTCCAGTCACATCTGGGTATAATTTTCAGTGTGTAGCACAGTCATCTTTACTCTTTTATGAGAATTTGATAGCCAGAAGACTCAGCACTGATCTGATTAATGCTACCTCTGCAGTATTACAGCAACCGTAGCCAGCATCGGAGCAGCTGGAGTCCCTAATGCTGGGTTGGTAACCATGGTGATCGTGCTGACAGCAGTGGGCCTTCCTGCCAGTGATGTCACCCTAATTGTGGCTGTCGATTGGCTGATGTGCGTATCTGATTTCACACTCATTTTCATTTGAAAGGCTATCACAAAACAAAACAGTATTAGACAGAACTACATAAATGAGAGCAGCAGATGAATAAGTATGATGTGCAGCAAATGGTACAAAACACATTAATGTACTTAAAATTTTCAGTCTTTCAGGTCAGTGAAGTAATTAGAAGTTAAAATAGACTGATTTGTGTTAGAATATTATTACGATGTGTTATTGCTCATTCATTAGGCCACATCCATTCAGCATAAACTTTATTTCAAACCCTTGCATATCTGCACATATTTTAAAATGTCTAATCAACCAATCATGGCACAACGGCACAGCGTATACTGTATATACGTGCATGACTCCATGGCTTGGCATCAAGCTGCTGCTGTGTGATTGGCTGACTGGATACTTGCATGAATGTATAGGTGTACAGGTGTCCCTAATAAAGTGGATAGAGAGTGGTGAGTATACTATATATTCAGAGGTGATGGACTATATACAATTTACTTTGTATACAGTTTATTCATATATTCAGTTAATATAAAATGGAATCCTAACCTTTATTACTTTTAGACAGTGTGTCTGGGGAAATTATTCATCCTATAACATCTTTTTTTTAAATCTTGTCCAAATGAACAATTCTTTTTACTCAAATACAAATGACAACACATTTGTTATTATGGTGACCTGGTGTCAGGATAGACCAATCAGCCTGGGCAGATTTTTTGCAGTCTTGTCTCACACAGAATTTTTGTATCTCATGCCCTTTAGTGTAGAAGGAATGTATGTAGGGTGTTAATTCAGAGTGGGGCTTAGAGGCTGGCATTAGCTGGTTTAATGGACCACATGAATGCCGACCTTTTCTAATCCTCAGACGGTGTTGCCATCTGAAGGGGAAATTAAAGCTTAATACCCAGGACTCTGAGATGGACGAGATATTCAAATGGCCTAGACTGAAAGTTAGCACTTTTAAGAAATAGCAAGGAAACACCACACCCTTGAAGTCTATACTTATTAAGTAGAATCAAGCCTGGTTAAAATGTACACATATCAGATTAGTCTATGTGTACTAAACATTATTCTTTTTCAGTTTGAACATCATCACAGTCAACACTATACAGTAATGTTCATTATGAAACTTTCATTCTTTCCACCTCACTCTTTTATTTAGCGATCGTTTCCGCACTATGGTCAACGTCCTGGGGGACGCCTTTGGTGCTGGAGTAGTCCAGAAGCTCTCAAAGCGAGAGTTGGAACGGATGGACCTTACGTCTGATGTCGACGTGGCCAATCCATTCGCTCTTGAGACCACTCTGGATGATGAAGAATGCGAGAAGAAATCCTATGTCAACGGTGGCTTCACTGTGGACAAGAGTGATGCGATTTCTTTTACAGAGACCTCACAGTTTTAGTCCCAAGCCAATTATGGATGATTGAATTGAATTACCTCTAGAAGAGTTCAGAGGTATAGACAACCGAAATCAGTGCCATTACAAGGGGGAGGCTCATTCCAGAGGACACGTTGAAATGCAGATATTATCAATAGCTGTAATTACTGTTCTCTTCCCACATTTGCCCTATTACTGTGCTGAACCGACTACTTACTTTGTGCCAAGTCATTCATGGAATTGAGGAAAAAATGTTGTGCTTCCAAAATGTGTTGTCCTGTTGCCAGAAGATATGCAAAGGCATTTTTAAAACATTTTTTATTATCTGCGTTGCTGTTTTTAATGGATTAATACTAACAGTTGTTCATGTAAATGCGCAAAAAAATCTGTTCTGCTTTAGAAATGTGTGAAATGTGTGATTTTTACTGTGCCAACAAAGCAGATTTGTGTATACTGTCTGTATTGCAACAAAGAGCATGTCCTTAACAAAACTATTATATTTATGACCTGTAGTGGTAAAAAGCAATATGGTACTGCTCAGCCTTGTAATTAGCTTTTACTTTGGGTTACTTTGAAGCATCTCTTCCTCAAATCATAAATCTTACCACACTGCCTGAACACTCGCTGTTGAGACGTAAGCTATGAACACCGTAGATCTCTAACTTGTGCCAAACTGAATGTTTAAGTACGAAGAAAGCTATTAATCTTTAATGACGTATTGCATGAAGCAATATGATGAACACATCAGATGTGGCCTTTGAAGAATGAATGAATCCTGAATGAATCGTTTCCCTCTCAGTAGCTAGTTTACAGTGCCATTGTCGCATGATAATGCCATCGATCCAGGAGGATGAAGGCAAATGGACTCCTCCTCCCATGCATACAGAGCATGCTATAGCCATGGAGCACTCCTGACTTTCCTAGAATCTCAATGAGAGGAGCCATTCCCATCTTTTTTCCCCAGAGAGAATATAAAGTGTTATTAAATATTCCCATCAATGTGACTACAGTTGATGCATTATGTATTAGTGCCAATCAATTTATTACGCCATTTACATGTACAACTTTGGATTTGTGAGGTGGGCCAGAAGCAGCAGAGAAAATGGTCATTGGTATGATGGTATGATTGACATAAAATATGGTGAAACAGAATTTACATTGTATAGGCTGTTCAAAGCACATTTTTGTCCGAGTACAGTACAAGTACAGTCAGTTTACTGTATAACTTAACATGTTATGTAACTACAGATGAATAAAATACAACAAATCAGAGAGTTTGCTGGGGATTTTTTGCTTCCTTGATTGCTTATTCGCTGATTTAATGATCATTTATAAAATCATGAAATGAAGATATTATTAACATATTATAACATATTATTAACATATATCTAATATCCCTTTAAGATTATAATGCTACCAGACACAGCAACATTAGATAGAGATAGACAACTGTGGCTGACACAACATTGCTTATTAATGGATACACACAGTTTTTGCTCTCAATCAGACACATCTCTCTCTCTCTCTCTCTCTCTCTCTCTCATACACACTCTCACACACACATACACACATGCAGGTTTACTCTACAGAATGCAGTTTTAAAGCTTGCTTTAGTCATTATAATCAAATCACTGAACAGTGAGCAATTGTATAACTAATTAAATTATTAAACAGTGGTGAGGGGAGCTACTACAAACCTTGGACAAAAAATGAGCAAATCTTATTATGTTAAGCATGTTCTGTAACTTTAGGAATTCAGTTCAAGCTTACTGACCTTTTCTTTGTTCTTGCACTTTTATTATTGTCTGGAAAATGAATCAGCCGTCACAGACAATGAGAAGAACACCACATGGCCATGATTTATTCTAATGTTCTAATCTAAGAATAATTTAAAGTACACACATATATACACACATACACACACACATAAACAAGTGCACACTCCCTGAATAAAATGTTATGTAATTCACATTAAATCAGTGCCGATATGTTTTAGAAATCTTTGGTTGCTTCAGAGAGAGGAGAGAAAACCATCCACCTTTAAAGAAAAAAGCAGGAGAACATTTCAATTAGAGAGAGCTTATCATGAATATTATGTACACTCACTGAAGACTTTTTAGGAATACCTGTACACCTATAAATGTATGAAATCATTTAATCAGCCAATCATCTGGCAGAATGGCTAATGTTCACATAAACCATTAGAATGGGGTAGAACTGTGATCACAGTAATTTAGATCATGGCATGATTGTTGGTGCCAAACAGGCTGGTTTGAGTATTTCTATTCTCCTTGGGGTTTTTTTTTCCCCCACACACAACATTCACTAGAGTTTGCAATAAAAACCTAGTGAACAGTAGTTCTACAGACAGAAATGCTTTGTTGATGTGAGAGGTCAATGGAGATTGGCCAGACTGGTTCAAGCTAACAGAAAAGCTGAGTAACTCAGATAACCACACGGTACACATTGTGGTGAGCAGAAAAGCAACTCGAAATGCACAACACATTGGACCTTGAGGTGGATGGGCTACAACAGCAGAAGACCATGTCAGGTTCCACTTCTGTCAGCTAAGAACAGAAATTTGAAGCTGCAGTTGGCACTAAAACTGGACAGATGAAACTTGATTTTTGACACATGGTTGGGTCAGAATTTGGTGTCAACCTGCCTTGTGTCAGGAGGCCAGGATGGTGGAAGTGGTGTTATAGTGGTAACTGGAATGGTTCTAAAGCCTACTTCCAAAAGTCACCTCAAACTGGTTTCACGAACATGACAATGAGTTCAGTGTTCTTCAGTGGCCATCCCAGTAACCAGATCTAACAAAACATCTCTGGGCTGTGGTAAACCCAGAGAATCACAGCAAGAAAATGCACCTGAAAAATCTGCAGGAATTGTGTCATGCAATCATGTCAACATGGACCCGAATCTCAAATGAAGGTTTCCAATAACTTATGAAGAACTGAGGCTGTTTTGAGAACAAAGTGAGGCTCTACCCAGATTTAGTAAAGTATTCCTAATTAATAATAATTATAGTAATTTATAATAATAAACTTTATTTGTATAGCACTCGGGGCGACACGGTGGCTCGGTGGGTAGCACTGTCGCCTCACAGCAAGAAGGTCCCAGGTTCGATCCCCGGGTGGGGC
>JAOVVG010000044.1:11815384-11827644 GCA_028566375.1 Leptodoras nelsoni | reverse complement strand
TTGAGGGACACATGAACTCCAATATGTACTGTGAAATACTGAAGCAGAGCATGATCCCCTCCCTCTGGAAACTGGGTTGCAGGGCAGTGTTCCAGCACGATAATGACCCCAAACACACCTCTAAGATGACCACTGCTTCATTGAAGAGGCTGAGGGTAAATGATGGACTGGCCAAGCATGTCTCCATACCTTAACCCAATAGAACATCTTTGGGGCATCTTCAAGCGGAAGGTGGAGGAGCGCAAAGTCTCAAATATCCCGTGGCAACTTTCACTAAGGAGTGTTCTCTTTTTTGTTGCCAGTGATTTAGACATCAATGGCTGTATATTGAGTTATTTTGAGGGAAGAATAAATTTACAATGTTATACAAGATGCACACAGACTACTTTTCATTGTATCAAAGTGTCATTTTGTCAGTGTTGTCCCATGAAAAATATACTTAAATATCTGCAGAAATTTGAGGGGTGTATTCACTTTTGTGATGCACTGTATATCCCAGAGCTCTATCATATCTGTGTTACCTTCTGGCTCTCCCTTAAGGTTACACTGTCATAGGTAGTCTTGCTGGAGTCCCTGGTTGTACTGTGTGCACAATGTACATTTTCTTTACCTAATATGTTGAAAGCGAATACCTAATAATGTGTTATCCCCCTTCTCCTCCTCCCTCTTTCTCTGTTGAGCTATACATCCTACACCTGAGAAACGAGTGATCCTGACTGCTTCTGCTCTCCGGACCCACCTGATCCACCCTGATGCCCTAACTTCTGTTTAGAGTTCTTACTGCTGCTGAGGATGGCCTCGCATCAACAGCCAGAAGATCACCATCAGAAATTTAGTTTACCATCAAGTTTACCATGTTTTTTGTGGAAGACCTCCCTGGCTCAACCCACTGAAAACCTTCGGGATGAACTGAAATGCTAACTGCACTCCATGCCTCCTCACCCCAGCATCAGTGCATAACTTTACTTATACTCTTGTGGCTGAATGAACAGATCCCCACAGCCAGGCTCCAAAATCTACTGGAAGGCCTTCCCAGAAGAATAGTGATGATTATAACAGCAAATGAGTGTGATGGTCAGTTGTCCAAAAACCTTTGGCCATACAGAGTATGACAGTGGTATTTGTGGTGACTACTTTAATCACATATCAAAATAGTAGGCTATTAGTAGCCTAAACTATGTCAGGTGTTGACACTGCAAGCTATATCGTACCAGTTATCTGATAATTCTGCATCCATTTTCTAACCACTGATACAATTTAAAAGTGCAGATTGTAGGATTACACCCCCAAAGGGTGTAGTAAAACTTATAATGGCTATCAGATGCCCATAGTGTAGCATAGTGCAGCACATTCTAACTGCAACACATTCTTCTCTTTATTGTGTAGTATTTTATACTGCCCTTTTTCAGAGTCAAAGTCTAAATAAAAGGAATAAATAGCTTTTAGCAGTATCAGTAATTGAACAGGATAAAATTTAGATTATTGATCAGATTAGAGCATAATGTCAGATGATTTGTAATGACCGATTCTGTGTTTCACCTTCTGATAAATTCTGCCTTTTGCTCTGTGATTGTTTAAGAGTTTACATGTTCTGGACTAGGATTGGCTGGGTACCATGAAAAAACAATTAGAAGCAAATTGGAAAGAAGTTGGGATTTGTCTGAATTTGGACAGAGAAAAAGTATAAGTCTTTATAATATTTATGAAAGACCAAATAGAAGGACTATTGTGCTTTTAGCAGTGTCAGTAATTGATCAGGATAGTTTTTTGTATTATTAATCAGATTAGAGCATAATGTCAGATGATACACTATATTGCCAAAAGTATTCAATCACCCATCCAAATCACTGAATTCAGGTGTTCCAATCACTTCCATGGCCACAGGTGTATAAAATCGAGCACCGAGGCATGCAAACTGTTTCTACAAACATTTGTGAAAAAATGGGTCGCTCTCAGGAGCTCAGAATTCCAGCATGCTACCTTGATAGGATGTTACCTGAGTAACAAGTCCAAACATGAAATTTCCTCACTACTAAATATTCCACAGTCAACTGTCAGTGGTATTATAACAGTAAATTGGAAGCAATTGGGAATGACAGCAACTCAGCCACAAAGTGGTAGGCCACATAAAATGACAGAGTGGTGTCAGTGGATGCTGAGGCGCATAGTGCACAGAGGTCACCAACTTTCTGCAGAGACAATCACTACAGCCCTAACTTCATAACTTCTTGTGACCTTCAGATTAGCTCAAGAACAGTGTGTAGAGAGCTTCATGGAATGGGTTTCCATGGCTGAGCAGCTACATCCAAGCCTTCAACAAGTGCAATGCAAAGCGCCAGATGCAGTGGTGTCAAGCACACCATCTCTGGACTCTAGAGCAGTTGAGACGTGTTCTCTGGAGTGACAAATCACGCTTCTCCATCTGGCAATCTGATGGATGAATCTGGGTTTGGTGGTTGCCAGGAAAGCGGTACTTGTCTGACTGCATTGTGCCAAGTGTAAAGTTTGGTGGAGGGGGATTATGGTCTGGGGTTGTTTTTTTTAGGAGTTGGGCTCGGCCCCTTAGTGCCAGTGAAAGGAACTCTTAAAGGCAGTCATGGTCTTGTGGTTAGGGTGTCTGCCCCGTCATCGGAATGTCCCAGGTTCGATTCCCATGACTGACAGGACTTGGCTGAAGAGCCTTGAGCAAGGTACCTGACCCCAATTGGCTCCCTGGGCGCTGTGGCTAGGGCTGCCCTTCAGGCATGTGTGAAACACTGTTATGTCTCACTGCAAAGATGGGTTAAATGTGGAGGTTCAATTTCAGACAAAATAAGGAATATTCAAATAATGCTTCAGCATACCAATAGATTTTGGAAAATGTCATGCTCCTAACTTTGTGGGAACAGTTTGGGGATGGCCCCTTCCTGTTCCAACATGACTGCACACCAGTGCACAAAGCAAGCTCCATAAAGACATGGATGAGTGAGTTTGGTGTGGAAAAGCTTGACTGGCCTGCACAGAGTCCTGACCTCAACCCAGTAGCACACCTTTGGGATGAATTAGAGTGGAGATTGTGAGCCAGGCCCTCGTCCAATATCAGTGTCTGACCTCACAAATACGCTTCTGTAAGAATGGTCAAAGATTCCCATAAACACACTCCTAAACCTTGTGGAAAGCCTTCCCAGAAGAGTTGACGCTGTTATAGCTGTAAAGGGTGGGGTCACTCAAGTACAGTTGGAAGCCAATAACAATACATAAGGTGATATTTGTCAGAATGAGGACAGATAAGTATTCTGACATTTATGTCTTTGTAATGTCTTTAAAAGCAACATTTTCCTTTAGCAAACTTACTTTTGCATGTAGACTGGTAGACTGAATTACCTGTCCAGAAGAAAATAGGCAACTTCAGCGTCACTTAAAATATTTGTTCCTCATTAGCGATTTATATCTGGCAAAGGCTTCAGCAATGTTTATCTGTTTTTTTCTGCTATCGCCTGTTCCAATTTTGCTTCACTTGATTGATCACAAGAATATATGCTCCCATGCCTTTTCTTTTGCTAAATAATAGCTATTCTCCATTTCTCAAAATGTTGGTTCTCAAACTTGTTAGACAGCACCAGCAACCCCCGATTCCTCTTCTTTTTCGTCTTCAAGCCAAGATGCTACTTAAAAGTAAAAACACGAAACGTTGCTAGTTGTAGGCCACCATACAGAATATTAGTGGCACAACATGGCCGCCTCCATAGAAGAGAACCTGCTTCAATGTAAATATGAAGAACTCATACTAAGCTAATGAAAACATGAGGGTTTGTAAATACAGGGTATTACACCCTAATAAAAACATGACTATGAATACTATATTATTATTTTACTAACACAGCCCCCTAAATCCTACACACTGAGCCTTTAAAACGTAACGTCCAAAAGTGCATTCCAACTTCTACTTAAAAATAAAACGTCCTCATTGTGTCAGTGTAGGTCCATCTGTATGGGAGTCAGAGGGAGATGTTCAGACTATTTGTACTGCAGTCACACACGTGCGTTTCCACTCCGCAGGAACCGTCAAGAACGCGGCAGGAGAGCTGCTGACGTCATCAACAAAGGCTCGGCAACAGCCGCGTCACAGCTTCGTTGAAAGAAGGCGACGGGCTTCATTGATTAGGGCTGAAATTCTGCTCATAACAAATCTGCAAAAATACTAGACGCATAGTGAACTGCACTTGCAAAAACGCACCTACTGAAACGCATACAAAAACCGCACTCGGACGGTGAGTGTTACCTTCATATAAATAACCAAAATACAAAAGACACGGTGTGATGACCAGTGTTTAGGCCAGCTAGCTACCTAGCCTGCTAATTATGCACGCTTTATTAACATCACATTGCAGAGACTGAAAAAAAAAACACGGATCCTAGAGCGAGTCGTGACAGGAGACACTGCGATTATTCAACATGCATAGCATCATCTGAAAATTCAGTCATTTCTCCATGAGCGAATGCAGCCGGACCATACCGAGACACGTTTATAAACATGTTCGGCTGCGGCTAAATGCTAACCTGTTAGTAGTACCGGGTGAATTGCAGTTGATGCTTCCGCAGACAGACACGACTTTATTATTCTCCAAGAAGGTCTTTTGTTCTGGCTACGCCTGTAAGAGAGCGTTTATTAGGCTTGTTCTAGCATCATTTGTTTTATTTTTTGTTTGTAGCCTATATGACCATGTTGAAGTCAATTACAAATCCGGCTCAGGACGTGCACTGTAGGCTCACAACTCAGGCTTTAAATACAGGTGTGTCTCAATATTGATGTGGGTCTAATAGAGGATTCTTATACTTTAATTTTAGAAAATGTACAATATGAAATATGCATCGTAGAGGCTGTGTTAGTGTTGATTTGTGTGTGTGTGTCGAGTCCAATAATTTGACAACAGAAGATATTTTTTACAATTATTTAAAAAAATGTGTGGAACTGGAAATGAGTGCCTTTAAATTCTGTACACTGAGGTACCAGAAAAACTGGTATACCAGTTAATACTTGGTAGATCTTGGAGGCAACGTTGCACAGTTCTCACGCTGACATTTGTCGAGGCCCCAGCATTGAATTCCATTGAAATGTTACTTGAGGCAGTGTTGTACACCTATCACGTGAAACATCTCTTGCCAGTCGACGCTGGTCACGTTCAACCACAGTCTTTTTACGGCCACGTTGCTGTCTCAAGTTCGAGGTTTTACCAGAGTTCTTGTAGTCACGGTGCACTCTTGAAATGCTCACATGTGAAAATCCAAACTTTGCTTCCACCTCCGAAATGGTATGAGCTCCAACTATTAAACCACAGTGAAAATCTCACCATCATGATAACTTGCCATTCTCATGGCAGAGACGGCTCTAGAAGCTTCCATAGATGTCTGTCTATCGCAACCAATGATGTGCACAGGTGGCATAGGCTCCCAGTTTTTCTGGTACTTCAGTGTATGCTTCAGACTTCCCAGACCTATGCATAAAGCCTACAATAAATGATTTTTATAACGCTGCATATCCTGACTGATTTGCCAGAAAATTTCCAGAGGGCTGTCATCTAAAGTTAATAAAAAAATACCAGAAACCAGAAGCTGCTGCATGATATTGGCAGAATACTGTATGGCAGTTATTCGAATACATATTGCAATTTTGTGATGCTTTGTAAATTATTAAAATGTGCATGTAGCATGTTAAAAATTGCCTGGCATGACTTTGAATAAAATCCCTGTGGTAATTAATAAGTACACCCACAGAGTTATGTGCACTGTGTGAGATTGGTCAGGCTGCTCATAGCACCCAATCATGGAGTGACTGGTTAAGGGCTTCTGAACTTATTATCAGGGATGGGTGATACCACTGTGTGTTTTTTCCCCCTCAATCGAATACCAAGACTTTTTTTTATTTATACATTTGTCGTTTGCAAGCATGGATAGCAAAAATGATATGTGAAATGAATTATTAAAGTATTTGGTCTCTCTTGCAAAAATAAATCAAATCACACAATACACAGAGTTAAGATCAATTTTCAAAAGAAAATGAAAAGTACCAAAAGTATCGATACTTTATTATCAACCAGCCCATCCCTACATATTACAATAATATTTCAAAGGCCAGTTTTAACCTAACAGTTACCTAGTGATACATTGTGCAGCCCACCTATTCCTGTAACCTGTGTTGTTGCAGACGGCGAGCTGGCGCAGGTAGCAGGGTGCCCGTGGACCATGAGGGACAGTGGGGCAAGCTTGGCTCCAAACCGCTGGCAGGGGGAGCTCTCCTTGACTGTGAGCCATGAGGGGAGTGGAGGAGGTATGGCAGGAGGACACCTCCTGGGCCCTGATTCTCCTCCTAATGCCCAAAGTGCTATGGACTTCAAAGTGGGCCACAAGGAGAAAGGGTGGACTGGAGAATACATAGAGACTGATGATGTGGATGAAGAGGATGGATTTGATGAAGAGGAAGAGGACTTGGAAGAGGACCAGTTGGATGAAGGCGAGGAGATCAGTTCTGAATGCGCTCCAGTAGAAGAGGAGGAGGGAATGGGGGACTGGCATGACCCACACAAATCGTTGCCACAAATGGCACATTACTATCAGAACTTTTCACCTTCAAATAAGGAGCAAGACAAACCTGAAGTCCTTGAGAGGCCCCTCTGGGCTCGGCTTCATGGCCTGAGGCAGCAGAGGCTGAAGCGGTGGAGAAGGCTCAGAGCCTCGACGCGGTTGCGCTTCCGACTTGCTCAGAACTGGAAAACATGGCGGCAACGGGCACAGTGGATTGGCACACTTGGGTGTAGACGGGCAAGGCGGTGGCGTCAGTATAATCTTTATCCAAGGAGGCAGAGGAGGGACCCAGGGTCAAACAGCTCAAGAGTAACAACACAAACTGCAAAGGAAAGTGAGACAGGTTAGTCTAATGTTTCATGGGGCGCAGTCATGTTTATCAGTGTATTTCTTATCCAAATAATGCCTCCTAAAATGTGTCCATCTCTTCTCAGGAGCTACATTTAGTGATTTGAATGGCTATCATGGCATTTCCCAGTCCAGCTCTGCAATCAGTGTTGGAAATGACGAAAGGCAAGATTTCCCCTCAGTTTCCATGCAAAGAGTGGAGATGGCCCTCACAAAAGAGCATGTGTCCTGTGTCCAAGGTAAATGTATACATTTGTTAAAGCCTCTGGTAGCATGATTTCAAATGTTTATAAAATTGTTTAAAAAACACTGTTATTACACTAGCATTTACCAGTGGTATGTTCAAGAAATGATTATCCATATGTACAATTTAATTGTAATTAAACGCTGTGAAAGTCATCCTTTCGGTCTGATCAGAACAGCGTCGGCGTGTGAGATTGCATACTGATTGACGGTGTAAACTGTATAAACAACTGCATCTGGAATGAAGCCTTCCACTGTACAGTTGTATTTTGTACATATTTGTATTGGCACAGACCTTACTGAAAGCAGCAAAATAATGTAAGATTACTGTTTGTGTTATTTAATTGTTGTATCCCTCTTGCAACTAGGTTTTGGCATCAATTTTCTCCCTAATTTAGTCTTCGCCAATCCCCATCCACCAGTTAAGCAACTCCTATCATTTCACAACTACCAAATGGAGAGGGTGAAGGCTATCGCATGCTTTTTCCATGCTTCTAGCCAGCCTTTTTGAACTGCAACTCATGCTGCGTCACCTGGCAGCATAACACACTTAAGTAAAGTGACATCCACACCCTACTGCATGCATGCAGATGGCAAGTGTTGCTGTTTTTAATAGGGTAGAGAGAATATGCCATCCCTCCCACCCAGAGGACATGGCTGGTTTTGCTGTCTTGGACTCTGTCATGGATGCCTATAGCATAATCGGGATTCAAACTCGTCATCTCCAGAAAATAGGGAGAAAACTAGACACTGGTTGAAAAATTTCTGCTGATCAGCAGAGTATGGTGTGTGGGTAATTTAAATATATTAAAATGATCATTGTATTAGTATAATGCATTAAACTGTATTCTCATTTTTTTACTCTTCTATTATTTTAATTCTATCACACAGTGTTGAGCAGCATATTATCAGTTCAGGGTTATGCGTTTCAGCAGTGAAGCTCTGCAAAAGCAGATTAATGTTGTTGTATTGTTCTGTTTTTAACCTGAGATTTTACCATACACACATGAAAACCATTTGAATTAGCAATCTTAATAAGGATTAATAAAAAATGTGTTAATCGGATACGCACACAGTATTGGGGTAGATTAAGATAGTCTTGTGCCACTGTAGCAGCCGCTCTGCTAATTCTCATTCCATTCCCCCATTAAATCAGAGGCAGAATTACTCATCAGTACTACATTGCTACTATTAACTATTGTTAAATGCTCTAAAAAGATGAAGTTTTACACACTCTTGAGTAGAAATAAGCTACAAAGAGCAGGAACTATGGCCTTGTTCACACCTTGCATTGTGTTTTGGGTAATCTGATCACAAGTGGTCAGCTCCAAGTACAGTGGTTCAAACCTGGCATTACAAAGGCATCTCCACATGCATCTCGAGTGACCGCTTGTGATCAGATCTCACTTCCCTGCTCTATATTCGAATAAACACATGCATCATTTCCGTTTGCAAAGACCAAGTATGGTGGTGTTTTTAACCATGCCTGTTCTGCTGGAAATGAAGAAATCAAGAAGAAATCAAAACAATAAAGCACTTTAATATAATGATGTTGGCATGTAAATAAGAGTTGGCAGTCCTTCAGTATGGCCCAGGACACATTCACGTACATACAGCTAAAAAAATGTAGCCATATGCACCCTCTGAATGTGGTCTGAGTGAAGGGACCACAATGCTTTATCAAGACACAGTTGACCCTGGTTACACCTGTACTTGTGATCCAATCACCAAGATGCATGTTATTACCTGGTGTGAACGGTTACTTTCTATAGTTTGGGCAAAAGGGGAGCTGATGTAAGCAGGTGGCTAAATCTGGTCAGTGACAAATCAACCACAGAATGTATACGTAAATAACAGCAAGAAGCTAATTATGAAAGAGTTTACAGGGGCTTAAGATACCATCTTGTGTGCAGCGAAAAAAACAGACATTACAAAACCACAAGTTCTAGACCAAACTATGCAGTATTCACTTATTTCTAAATTCATAGTTGTACCTCTGACTGGAGGAACCAACAGCCATTTATATGTGTAGCTAATTTTTCATGCATAAAATGATTAGGGTAACTGAAAAGCCCTTTGCTTAGCTTCATGATTAGGCAGAAAAGGTGATCTGTTTTTTTAGGACGATTGGGATTCAGTGAGTAATATAGTACAAATGTATCTAAAATTACATCTAAAATCTGTCCCAAATGCACCAGTATAACCAAATGTTTGCAGTCCCTGTGTGAAAAGGGCTGGAGTGGCTACAGATTTTCATTCCATGCCAAAGAGGAGCTTCTCCTGATCTGTTTAGCCAGTTTATCTTGGTCCTCAACCATTTATTAGATGTACTCCTGGCTTGTTTGGAATGAAAACCTGAAGGCCTTCACGGATATGATCGGGCACCCTTTTTCCAAATGGCTGCAAATGAAGTATGGGGATATCCTCCAACAGGAAAACAAAGCCAAAACATAAAGCAAAAACAGCATGTGGAATATTAGACTTGAGACGATGTTCAGAACACAGATACTGTAGATATTCAAATCATTAGAGAATACATTCACTGTTCACTTTAAAAGGGTCAGCTTAACACATTAGGTTATCTAATCAGCCAGTCATGTAGAGAAGCACAATGCATCAAATCATGCAGATACAGCTCTTCAGTTAAGTTGAAGCTTATGATAGCCTCAGATCCTTGTACACTACAGTTGTAAAGAGTGTCCGAGTTACTATAGACTTCCTGTCAGCTCAAACCAATGTGGCCATTTTCCTCTGACCTAGCTTCTCTACCCACAGAACTCTCACACCATTCTGTGAAAACTCTAAAGACAGTTCTGTGTGAAGACTAATCAGAACAGCCCATCTGGTTCTAACACCATACCACAGTTAAGGTCACAGAAATCACACCTTTTCCTCATTCTGATGTTTGATATGAACATTAACTGAAGCTCTTGACCTGTATCTGCTGCCACATGATTGACTGATTAGATAACTGCATGAATGTACAGGTGTTCCTAATAAAATGAATGACAGCTATATTTCATTCAGAAACTTGAAATAATATTTGAATTTTTTTTTTCACATTACAATATTTTACACATTATACTTTTTATTCCACTGATGGTAAAAGAGCATCTGTGAAACCAAACCCATGAAAAGATCTTGTTTCTATGCATTTCTATTTTATTTTATTTTACTGTATATATGTAACGACTATATTTTATACTTTCAAGAAAGATTAATCCATGTTATTAGATTAATTCATAAATATCTTTTTCTTTCTTTCTTTTTTTTTTTTTTTTTTTTATCTCCCAGGCATTTTGGATGAGTCTCTCCATAAATATGGCAGTCTGATTCCTACACATACTGATGATATTGTGGAGCAACTGCAGGAGATTTTCAATGAGAACTTCTCTCAAGCTTACAGGTGTAGCTAAACAGACATGAATATTCACACAATTAGTACACAAATGTATTAATGAAAAGTTTGTTGTTTGACAAGTAAAAGTTAGATTAGTTTAGTGAATTTAAGTACACATAGCCATTGTATTTCAATACAAGCCTTTTTTGCACTTGTGTCATCTTAGGAAAGCAGAGGTGCATCAGATAATCCAGTCCTACCAGAGGTCCCCAGGAACAGCCATGGTGCGAGGGTTCAGTGTTAACTACAAGCGCCATGTTCTCACAATGGATGATCTCTGCACGCTCTATGGACAAAACTGGCTCAATGATCAAGTACAGCACATTTTCAACTACAGTTATTTAGTAAAATCTAAATATTGTATAATCCCTCACCTCATCTGTTTCTTCATATTTCTGTTTATCTTTTCAGGTTATGAACATGTATGGAGATCTTGTAATGGATTCTGTGCCTGATAAGGTGAAGAATAATAAGATTACTTTTCCAGCATTTTAGAGCTTTCGTTTTAAAAGTGGGATCCAAGGACCAGGGAGTCTGTGATTTCCTAATTTTGTTGTAGCAGTGGAAATCACCATTGTGAAACCCACTATTATGAAAGTTATCATGCTGATAAATAATGCAACTGGAATCTAATACAAATGTAATTAAAAAATGATTGGTCCTCGAGTTAGAAACAATAAAAAAAACCCTTTTGCTACAATAAATACCGAAAATGTTATTACCTTTTTACTTTAATTTGTATCCAGATAGTTGGCCAAAACATTGACAGAGTGATGGAAAGAAAAATGGGAATGTTAGAGATATGTAGAAGAAGGTTCTCAACATAAATAGAAGCCTCCGGTTTTTACTCCAAATCTCAGTTTAACCAAAGGTTAGAATGAAGAGCCACGGTTAAGTATAATAGGGAACAGATGACTAATGTTAAAAAAAGACATGTCTAAATCCATCTAACGCATAATTGGTCGGATGAAATGATAGATGGAGAAACATTTCCATGTGCAACATCACTAAGTTCGATTGAAAGGGAGCATTCAACAAACTAATTGGATGATAAGAAGTGTATTTCAGTGGATAAATGTACAGGAAGGAAGCAGAAGTGAGAGAGAGTCAGAGTGGGGGGTTAATATGGCCAGGATTAAAAGTCTTTGCTTCTGACATAATTGTACTAAGGGGTTTTGTAAATTTTCTTTCATTTAGAAGGGTTCCTGGCTGCAGTAAGTTTGAGAACCCCTGATTTAGAGTATGCCCATGTTGCTTGTTTTTAACTCTTAGTTTTTTTTTCGATTTTATTTTAGGTCCATTTCTTCAACAGCTTCTTTTACGATAAGCTGCGAACTAAAGGTTATGAAGGAGTTAAACGGTGGACAAAAAATGTAAGATTTTTCCTTTTCCTTTATTCTCAGTTGCCATTTAGCAGTCATGTGGAATATTCTAATGAATTTTTAAAAGGCGATTTAGGAGTTGAGAGGTGGTAATGATAGGAAAGTAAATAATGATGCTTTTAGAATTTGAGTGTTGGAATCAGTCTATTGGTTGGATGTATTGCTGCATTTGAATTGATTTGTGGTATGAGATGAACACTTAGACAGGGACACATGCATGCAGGGAAGGTACAAAGGAGAATGTACAGGGGACAATGAAACTGAAACACCTGTCATTTTAGTGTGGGAGGTTTCATGGCTAAATTAGACCAGCCTGGTGGCCAATC